>LUCH01000515.1:105471-201222 GCA_013368495.1 Paragonimus heterotremus
AGAAGCACTAGACTCGAGTTTCGCTCTCATTAGAGCTCATCAGTAGTGCAAATCATCGCCACTGTAGCCGGGACTTGAACCACGGACACGCTGCTCATAAGGCAACCGTGTTTACCACTGCGCCATTCACCTCACATTAGGCACGGCCGAATTGTCGTATGTGAACATCCAACCACTTTCGCTTGTGAGTAATGATCAGGTTGCTCGATCGTCTCGAAATGGAGACACAGTTACTGTCTGTTAACTACAGTCGATAACCCCGCGATTAGGATCATTTGTGGGTGATGTTCGACATGGAATTAACCAAATCCCCGACTACCCACCGGTAATTATTATTTTAACAGTTTTTCAGGCTATCACTCCGTTTGTTTTCTTTGTTCAGCGCTATCCAACCGGAATGTTGTTTCACCCTTCAGTTCATTTTGTATATTACAATGACTGTATATTACAATGACTGACTGGTGTAATATACCATGAGACTGCGTTTTTGTTCAACGGCAAATACTATGAATATGCAACTATATCACCATCAGGCTGAAATTTAGTTAAGAGGATTTCGTCCGAAATCTAGAGCGGCTTTCCTTGCCGTGTTTGCTGTTCGAATATATTGATCAACCATAGGTCACGATGATACGGTTGAATGCGAACAACGCTTGATTCGTTCAGCGCGTTAACTAAACGAGTGTAGAAATGTGCGAAAACAGTGGGGTGGACGGTAAACTTAAGTTGTAAGAGTGGTTTTCTAGAATGCTTCATTGTTAGATATCTTGTTACAACATTGTAAGCTCTGTAATAAAGGGGGCACTAAAAGGACCACTTGTGGTGAAAATCTACTTGATTCATCGCTTATCCAAAGTCTGACAAAATAAAGAATCTGACAAGGGACCAATCAAAACATCGCGTTAGGGCACCACGTCAGGATTGAATGCAAAGCCTCAACATTACACTTCTCATTGGTTGCCAACTTCTTATTCTGTGTTGTACCAGTCAGGTTGCAGTTTGACTTTGCAAGTGTCATTATGATCAGCCACTGACTTCTTGTCTCATGAATAGAAACTGCTTACTGCAACCAGTACGAAGTCTTCATCTTATTAATTGCATAAGAGGTTTCAATTCGAGTGTGATTTCTACGGCCATTTGAATTTCCTAATTTCGAGTATTAAACTATTGTTCATCTGAGATTGTCTGAATGTAAACTTACGGAAGAGTGGTTTACTAACGGACTGCACAACCTGCACGACGGTTAAACTCCGTATCCAGTTCGACAGCTTCGTGACAGGGATGGACTGTCAGTTCGGACCGTGTACTTCATCTTCACACGTTTCTTTCGAGCAACATATCTGGATCGGAGATTACCACTTAAGTTAATTTGGTTGCGGTAAAACATGAACGGTCACTAGCGTCATCATTGTCAACTTGATGAGAATGAGCACGAAGTGACCTACAGCTCATCACATAACTAATGCGGAGCCAATCGGGTAAAAACACTATGTACTCAAGTCAAGTCGACCTTATTCCCATTCATCAGGCGGTCAGTTTGTACGCGTATTCATGCTCACAACTGCGGCTTATGTGAGGTGAATGGTTCAATGAGCTTGTACAGTACAGTAAAACAACTCCGGAGATTTAACGATTGGAGGCACTCAGCTTCGAGTAGAAAGATTGGTTAATTCAGTCGTGTGGTCAATTTAAAAACGAGATTGCATGAAAGCAAACATAAATCTAAAATACATCAGATGGATATTAAGATCGGATGCACTCAAATAAATGCCTGCGACCGGATATAGCGAAACACGCAAACACGCATCGACGAATATAGGTGAGATGTGCCGAATAGAATTTAAGCTATACCATTTTCACCCGTTTCAAAATGCTGAACGCCACTAAAGTCAACGACTTGTTTACAGAATATACCTCTATAGTAGGTTTGTAGAACCTAGCAAAAATATAAACTCCTTGGATGACAAACTACCAAAATAATTGCGACCACACCAACTGAGTTGATATTATATAACGAGAAAACTATCTGTTCAGATGGATCTGGCACGGCTTTAAATCGACCAGGATGAAAATGTGACTTCATCAACAAACGATCATACCGTGAGAAATAAACCAAACTATCAAAAATTGATTGAACACTCACTTTTTTAGTCCAATCGATAAGTCGATCCAACTTTGCCGCCTCCCTGGATATTTGTACTGATCAGAGGGTCAATTCTTTAAAATGTCTTGTTTCCCTCCTCCCAATACACCTATGTAAATGGCACTGCTCTGGATCGGACGCTGTCCAAGCCAACCAAATGGGTAGAAATGTTCAGTCTGTTCAAGTGGTGTCATAGCCAGTTGTCAGTCATGAAACAACCACTTTAATAGGGATAACTGTGGGTAATTATTTCCATGGCATCTTGAGAGTTGTCCGGAATTCCACAAAATCGATACACTGATACAGCTGTGCATAAGTGAATAGGTTGGCGCTCACCACAAATCACAGTGGTGATCACAACTACACTGGATATCAGAACTTGCCAACAAAATCACACACACTTTCTGGCTGCAATGGAGATGCATGCTGGCTACCACAGCAATGGTTTTTGCACCATACACCACAAAATGATCATCTACAGTGCCTGTTACGTTCAATTGGTGTGGCAGCCTAAATAAAGGCAACTCATTCCCATTGTATCCTTTCCCCAGTTGTTTCTGTCTTGTAGGGCTTTCCCCCAAATACGGTCCCGATTGACCGACGGTCCAATTGTATACGGACAGGAAAAAGACTGAACTGGAAGTCCCAATTACTCCAAAACCAAGTACATAGCTTTACAATAGAAGACATGTTGATGGGTTCAGTGCTGCGGTTCGGTTAACTAGGTAGGAATGACCTCTCTGTTTATGTACCAATAGCAACACCTTAATGCAATATCCCGTCTAACCGAATTACCACTTGCTGCAGCGTCCGAGCTTCTAACGTATACATAACGTATATAAATACATATATCCACATAGTTTTTCTTTTAAAAGTATTATAATTTTTTCTGACAACCAGCCTACTGGAATTAACGTTTCAGGGTTTTGTGCATTCCTGTAGCTGTAGTTGTAATCGAGGGAGTGAAAGGGTGTTTACTTTGAACACATAGGTCCACGTGGTCAAACTGAGTTCGCCTTACGATAGCTAGAGTGCGAGGACCAATCAAGGTAATTGAAAAAGCGATTTGTTGAATGTGTTTCGACTAGAAATGACGGGCGTCTGTACATTTGCAGTAGTCCCATTGTTTGTTGACACATTTTTAGAGATATGAAAGATGGGGTTATTGGACTGCGATAGTTCTTCTTAGCCGAAATCGCCATAAGGTAATCCACCAGTGGCTTCACAGTAACCCTAACAATTTCCAATCCTTCGAAAGAAGCTAGTGTAGAATTTCACGAGTAGATTCATCGAATATTTTGTTAAAATAGATCTGAGCAAAACCTGGAGTAATATTCGCATTTCTGAAGGTTGCTTGTGGAAAGTAGTTTTTGTGGAGAGGTATCGATAACCATTGAAATTCTCGCCAGTATAAAAACCGGACATTGACGATCAAACTATAACTGTGCAAAGTCGACGTAATGTCCTCTGAAAGGAATACATTTATTAGTTCAACGTCCCTGACGATTTCCTGATTTCAACTGGCCCATCATTAAAAATGGTAGCCGACTGGTTTTCAAGTGTATCAGATTCCTGGCTAACCCCCCCCCACTTACCAGCATATCTCATTGCACTCCGTTATACCCACGTGACTCATTAAGACCGCTGTTTTACGGTTAAAATTGAATGAATTTCTTTGGTTTTCTACACCACGATCCAGTTCCAACACTCAACCCTTGTTCACATTCGCATTGTCCGTTAGACGGTGGTTTTCACTTAGTCTTGTTTTAACGTCATTACTTAATTAGGACGTAGAACGAACTGAGACGTCTGTTTGCTCACAAATTCCTCGGTTATTATTGATTCTGTCAATTCATGATCGTTAAAATCGGACATGTAACGCCACGTTCACTGGTGAATTTTACGGACATGTTTCTGACACGATTTAAACCATTAAGGGAAGCCCGACTATGATCTGTGCCCTCAGAAGGGAAGCATATAACTGTTTTGGTATCGCGAAGTGGTTCAGCCTTCTTCCCTCTCTCTTTTCATGTATTGTGGAACATTCGATTTTCGTTTTCACTGACGAATGCAAAGTTGATGACAATTGCTCCCCTTCGGGTTGTACATGCTCAGTACTGTTACTCTACAGATCAGCGTGACAAACAGATTTCTCAATGATGACCCTAACAGCTGATAGATTTTTTGACTTCCTGCCTAATTAGAAAATCACAAAACAACTGTTTACAGCCATTACCATTACAGGAATCTTTTACAATGAAACCACCGTCAAATATATCGTTCTGCTCTCCTAGAAATCCTATGAGGATGACTGTTATGAAAGCTGAGGTGAAACAAAGCGTTTAGTTTTATTTAAAGTTGATGAAACTAAAGTAAAATTCATCAGAAAACCATAAATGTATTTTTGATTGGCGACTAAACATCAATGAGCATTAAATCGAGCATGAGTCCCAAAATGTTTGTTCTGTAAACAAACCGGGTTTAACGTTTTCATTTTGAGTGGAAGGAGACACAGTCAACCGTGATCTCATAGAAAAGATAACTTGAATGATATCACCCTGAACACTTGTAATTCTCCTACCAGAATTGATTTGCAGTTCTTCAGATGTCATAAGGGTTAGTTACTCCCCCAGAACAGTAAGAAAGTGAATGTTTACGGATTATTCGAAAATTGCGCAGCTTATTTTTGTAACAAACAGTAAACAAATCTCCCATTTTGCTACCAAGGGTGCTTGAAAATAGCGATAGGATAGATAGTGACATCTGGATAGATGCATGGGTACACACACACACACGCTAACAGCTGCGCCGGTGCACGTCCTACGTTTGGTGCAGTTTCGAGTCATCGGATAGCTTCCAATTATTCAACGTCTAACATCGATTACGGACGTCCTACACATGGGTGACATTGAATTTCCAAGAGTATACCGATTTCATTTATTTAACTATTAGTCAACAGTGTTTGAATTGTGGATTTATGGTGATGCGGGTCAGTACATGTGTTGTTTACAAACTAATATTGCTAGTGTGTAGTATGGCATACATCCCAACCATTATACCATATGCGAGAATTAATCAACGTTGGGTTTTACTGAATGACAACAAAGTCTCATTAGAAATATTTACTTCATAAATCCGACAAATTTGCGGCACACAAATATTTTGCGCTCACAATAAATGGGATTAGTTCTGTTCTTTATCCACTCAATCAGTGAGAGATGGTGATATAATTGGAATGTATGGTAAAATTGTTTTCACGCCAGAGAAGCGCACACCTTCGCTTGCAGGAGTGGTTGTGTTAACTTATAAAATTATTGATCGAAAGTTTGTGGTGAACTTCTGGAAGTGATGCGTAAAAGTCCTCACAAACCAGTGAGACAAAAAAAACTAGTTCCTCCGGAACCACGCGACATACTCCAACGGTTTCAAGGCATCAGGAAATGAAGTGTAGTGTGCGGTGTTATGTTACGTTTCATTTAGATCGAGACCATTTTTTTCAAAAACGAAAATCACTAAAACTAGTTGGATTCACGCTTATGACTGAAGACCTTAGATTAGATACAACGCTAACAATACACCTCGAACTATGGTCAGTAAAATGTGGACATACCCGAAGCAACCGGAATTTGTCTAATCGCATACGCATAAGCATTACTTAGGTGCTTACGTACATCAGTAAATGAAGTTTTCACAGGGTGAAGCTCATTAGTATAGGGCTTTCTTTTTCACAAATGTAGGAAACTGTATAATTTTATCCGACCGCAAAACTGAGTGATGTTTCATCTATTTGAACACAATCCCCGTTTGTTTATCAATGATCAAATTGATGACTCGGGGGATACACATATTATACATGTAATTCACATAAACTCTGCCGCACCTCAGCGCACGACCTAAGACTATCAAACTCGTACACTAGATAACAACAGCAATAGTTCAACATTCTGTATTCAACATCTTACTGATCATTTCATTTAACGTCATGCACTGTTTTGCCTTGCTAAAGCACGTGCTCCCAATAAAATATATACTTCACCTGTCACTTTTCCGGATGTAGTGTCCAAGGCTTTTTTTAAATATTTCCATTTAACTTTGTAAAACGTCTACTGTGGTTGAATAAGGCACCCTTTGTGTGTTCTGTTGTTTTTTTACTCTGAAGAGTGTGACTAACTTACATTAAACACTTAGTCTTGCTTGATCATTCATATCAATTCTTATCTACTCAAATCCAATGTTGCACATTCAACTGGCCTCAGATACCAATCAGCTGTCTTACTACGCTTCTTTTATTGCATATTCAGCCGGCTTTTCTACATATATTCTATTGTTTTCTCTCGCACAATACCCATGAAATAAACTGTAGAGGCTGCAGAAGGAGTCACAATAAATTCATTTCCCAAATGGACTACTAAAAATCCAAGACAGAAATACATATCATTTGGTTGCGGATAGAACACTGGACCAGGAAAAGTAATTTGGGTAGGTCTGTATTGCAAACTCATTGTCACGTTGAACGTTTACTGGACCAAGGCGATGTGTTCACAAGCGGCATTACTTGGTCTTAACTGAGTCAAGCTCACGAGTGATTTGATCGTCAACATCCATACTTCAACCGATAATCGGGTATGATTAGTTAAATCTGTCATTGGGTGTAACTGGAATGTGGGGATTTTGAGAGGTCCAGGTTGTGAATATCAAAGTTAGTAAATTCCATTATCCGAGTGTTGATATAGTTTACATAAGATGAAAAGTTCCTTGAAGTAAAATCGGTCGAGAAATATATGGGTTTGATGTTGTAGGCCTTAGAAACAGTCAATCCTTTGCATCAGTTGTGTCTTCTAGCTGCACATTTTTCGGAAATATTTGACTCCTCTCCCCGTTCAGTACTCTCTTGCACCGCCTTTCTTTTTATTGTCTGTGCTTTTGAGTCACTACTTCTGAGTCACCACAATGTCTACATTCGTACTGCTTGTTATAGTTGACATAATTTTGTCATGACTGGAGGCGACTCATGAGAGTGAAACTATTGGTAGGCAACAGGCTCTTCTGTTTGTCACAAATACGTCTCGTGAGTAGTGTTGATTATGAACACTGGGAATACAAATACCGTGTAATGTGAGTGGTGTTTTCGAAATTGCCATACCGGGAGAACTCCTAGAAAGGTCTATCTAACTTAGTTGTCTCGGATCAATTTTTTGTGTGTGTTTTTAAGTCACTCATTTCGAGCTTGGAATTTCAAACATTGTTTAAGATGGGTAGATATTTTTTCCACGGTGTGTAGGTCAGCTAGGCGCAATGGAAACGTCACCTATGTTAACCACACAGTGCACGTTGTTGACATGTTAACCACAACAAATTTCTTGTGACTGACTGACTGTGTAACTTGAGCGTTGCATGTTACTTGCCAAGGCGAGTTTTTAAACCTAGTGTACGCATTTTCGTTCGTTTCAAACTAATTCAGTCTGCTTCACGCTCCACACAAGTGAGTTAACAAAATGGAAAGCTTCCACAACCAAGACAGTAGAACCGCAGGAAGAAGTTGAAAAAATCCTGTCCGTGTAAATCCGACTTGTCCAGCATATTTGTAATCGGTAAAAGACGTAGTTAGAAAGATTCCGTTGAACAGTTGCGCACTTTTTGCTCAGTTTTGATGCAAGCTCACTGAACACACCTCAATCTGTCCGCACATCACATTTCTTTGGAAACAATTTCAATTTTTCCCGATAATCTTGAGAGAAAACGCAATACCTAGTCTTGTAATCCCAATAAGTGAATCCATGATGTCAGATTCCTCCGACAGATAACAAGAATGGGAAGTAATTCTTAAACACAGACAAAAGTTACTGATATGTGTTAGAAGGTTTTCGTTAACATATTGAATACCTCACAACCAATTACAGCTTTAACAGTTCCATAGACTGTCTAGCTAATCTCTTTCATAAGGAAACACTATACTCCAGCTACATAAAAAATGACACTAGTGCATATCCTTGCTCTGATCGGAGTTGAACTCCGGCCACTCTTTCATGAGACAGCCGCGATAACCACTGCGTCAGTGACCTCACATGAAGTATATGTGACGGCAAAACACATTTACTGATTCTAACCATTTTTGTTCCTCAACTTTTTCATCATAATTTGTACGGTCGTAGTGGGTGAATGACTCTGAGAGATCATCGAATTAACAGCTACACAGATTATCATTTATTTTGTCTCAAGTTACTTGTCTTGGGTGCAACTATTAACTTCATTTCATTCCCATATAAGTACTTGATTTTTCTGAAGGAAATTTCCTGATTTTCGCTGTTCAATTTGCTTAAAGTGTTGGTAACATTCTAAATTTCGAACACTTTTTATCGTCGATCAATCAGAGGTCCTCAAGTCAAGGTGAAAGACGTTCAAAGTACGTCAACCCATTACGGTGCAAGTCGGAAACAGAAATAGCCCTATCGTCTCGTGCATCTTTTATCATGGCAGTTAGAGCTTAAACAATCTGAAAACACGACTGATTGTTCTTAATGCCAATTCTGTTTTATATTTGTTCATTCTGTGAACTGAGTGAACTTTACGACGTCCAATCAGAAATAATCTAACCGATGATCCGTATAGGTCAGCTGGTCGTAGTTGAGATATCCTTGAGAAAAACGTCATGTAAACTGTATTCCTTTTATTAGTTGCCAGTAGTGATTTATCGAAGTCTGGAGCAATATTTATGGATGGTTTTTTAGAACTTCTCACTGCAAACAGCACTGACTGAATGAATGGATAAAACCCTGTCTTACGGGCGTCCCGTAGTAGTCGGAATTAGAGAGAGCACTTTTGAGTTTGTTTTGCAAACCAAATGAATTCCCGTCGCTGGTATTTCACTCTTGATAGTTATTGAGAAAAACTAGAAACAAGTCTTAGTAGGTGCATAACTGAAGCAACAAGTAGATAGATTAATAACTTTTCACAGGTCGAAACTGTTACATACTTCGTACCTGTGGTAGTTTAAACTTTTCAAGCATGACATCAAAGCAGGGATGTCAGGAACAAGCGCGCACTCTCAATGACTTTCAGTGGTGTGTGTTCCTCAGTCGTTCTGACATCAGTATATCATGTCTGGTTGTGTAAAAGTTTAATATTTCAGAAATGTTGTGCAGTCCGTTCAGTTTTACTCAGTCAGCTAAACTGTACCAAACACTGGGGCTGTCATTATGATTTCAACAGTTGTGGACCAGTTCAGGGGTTCTTCTTACAGGCGACACGTTTTACTAGCTTTCACTTCACGTGACAGATTGTAAATGGGAATAAACCTCACTTCCATGACGGACGATGCACCCTGTTGAAAACTGACTTTCGTCAATCAAATTCTAGTGTCTACATATGTTGAAAAAACTTGAAAGCGTTTCAAAGTAATTTTCTCCCAATCATCGGGAACAACAGTTGTCTTTCTATTTCGAAGTGGTAGTTCAGTACATAGGTGTTTCAGTACCAAAGCCCAAAATCCAGGGCAAGCAACCAGAGTTCGGGTCAGCAGGTCAGATCACTTTTGTGTACAGTAGTAGGCTTCCATCAAACTCCACCAATCTCTGCTCTCAAACATCCGTACACTGATGGTGTCACCCTGCTTGTTGATGGAACGTTTGTGACCGCGGTTGGACACAGTAAACTCCGTAGGATATCTTCGGCCCATGACCTCAGTTTGCTGGGGTAACTGCAAAAAATGATTACTTCCCCAGAGTATGCGGCTGAACATAGAACGCCTGACAGAAGGATATTCACAGCTTGCCAGAAGTCGGCGGTAGCCGTCAGAACATCTACCAGGAGCGTGATTTACTCGAAGATGCCACGTTGCATACTGACCATGACCACACAAAGAAACTCGGCTGCGACCTTGGTTTGGCGGTACATATCAGCCGGATGGTGTTTGGAAAAGTAGGTGTCATTGGTCGTTGGGATGAAGAGCTCAGCGTGTACCAGGGATGGATAGATGTTTTATTCGACTACTACATACAGACCTCCTGAAATTTCGGCACAGGTCAACATGGAATTGTTTGGCTTCCTGACCAAAACGCCTGGTGTGGTTCTGGCGGATTAGGAGACAGATGTCATGATACCCAGTTCTTCCAGTCGATTGGGTTTTACCTGAACCATTTTGAGGACTGTGTTTGCGACCGATTAGTTCGTGTGGAAGACAGGTTGGCTGCCCAGAAAATGTTCCAGTTCGGTCGAAGCACCAGAAAACAGACTCAGATCGCCAAGAAATAATGGAGTAAAGCATGTGTCAATTTGTTTGAATGAACTCGGCGGGGCGGTGAAAGACCAGACCAGTTTACTGAGTGACGGAGTAAGAAGATTGGTCAAGCCAAGTTGTTCGAGCCTGGCGAGTAGGTTGAGATCAGCCTCGGAAAGGTGTCGGGTAATACTGCTTATTATACCCCTGAACAGGGCAGTGTAATACAGTTTTCCAGTCAAATGCAAATGACACCTCAAGCAGTTTTCACGGATTTTGACACTTGCTGTATTATGAGTTGACTACTTGAGCGCCAGTTTGCTCGACGATGACGATGTCGCATGCAGTGTCCAACTATAACTGCTCTGGGTGATCACCGGCAAGGACCGTCACGAAGCTTTTCGAAACAATAACCTTGACTTGGGGCTTTTTGGGCCATCTGATGGACTACACAGTGATGTTGGGCTTGACTTGTGAATAGACCACCGCTTGGAAATACAGACACGTTTGACACTGTGCGGCCAAGGACGTCGGAATCCAACTTTTGTAACACAACTGATCACAATATTGGCATCAGGTTTGTTAGACTATAGAATCGTAATAGAATGGTCGAATGCCCCAACAACGGCAAGAAGATGGTGGCTACTTCCCTTAAACTAAGTTGGCGAACCTCGATGACTGCGGTTAGAAGGAAGCCACAGCGTACACTGAACTGGGAACCCGGTCTGGCTTTTGGATCATAGTTGCATCATGCTTGAAACTAAGTGCTGCATTGCTCTACCAGATTTGGCAGTGTTGCATTAAGATTCTGGTAAACTTTTACCATCAGCCGTGTGCGGATTTGAGACCACAGATTAAGGCTTTTGACGCGGTCCTCAACAAGAAAACCCAAGTGGTACGGCACGCAATCACGACCGACGATGTCTGCGTAGGTGACTTAGTTGTCGGACTTTCGTTCAGACAGCCGGAGGAATGGATAGAAAGAAGTAATCAGGGGGAGCAAATCTGCAAATATATACGCGTCACCGTCTTGGTTCTTCAGCAAGATGTAATTCAAATACCGTTCGCGTTGAACAAGGGCATGCCTGCGGAGAAACAACCTAACTTCCCGACAACCCTGCTGATAGGCCGGGTGCGAAGGTTCTTCTACCGCTTGAACCAAGATTCACATGTAACGCTAACCCAACGGTCGAGCAAAAATCCATAAATAATTTACGCAATGTGAACTAGGAACCACTGACAGGAAATGTTGACGGTCCTTGTTATTACGGTTGGCGTCGCATTAAGCCTAATACGCCGTGAGGACCAGAGCCACCATTCTAAACGATTTCGACTAACTCATCCCCCAAGCAGACATCCTCAATCATCCACGAAATGGGGGTACTAGTGAAAAATTTACTATTCCCGAAAATCACTTTTGCTATCACAATGGAAAACAAAAGCTGTTTTTCAACTGGAATTTTGAATCGAGTGTTGGATTTTGATTTCGCACTTTTCACAAATATCCTCGATCTTTTTCGATATTTTTACCAGTACTTCTGGTTTGTGTCTTTTCTTTCGCCTCAATTCTGACTGGCCAGTCCACGCCCTTTCTCCTTGATCGCCTTACGGCATGATTTGGTATTCTGACCTAATGGTTGAATGTCGCTCTTTTGCACGCTCTGTATTTTCCCTGTCTTTCTGCTTTAGACTAGGATTGAGTCGGAGTGTCTTCGAAGCTGTTTTGTCGTACAAATCACGTTCTGTTGTTCATTTGTCGCACACAGGTATGTGAATGGGTCCTACAGTTGGAGTACAATGAACGCTTCTTTGTGTAATTAAAATCAGGTCTACAACACTTTAACTCCCTGCCCGTTCATTATTATGCAGTGAAGGTATGTTGTTCCTCCACAAGAAGGAGAACCACTATCCAATGAAACAAGTTTACAAGATACGAAATATTTTTCTAGTAGTTATTCTATTTAAGGAGACAAACCTTTTGAAAAAATCCACAAATTGTGGTTCTAGGAATGAACTGAACACAATGATCTATCCAGGTTGCAGCAGAAATGGACAGTCAATTCTAGCTTGCTCAAATGTTGACCGTAAGGCAGAAAACTGGGGTATCCAAAACCTGTTCATAATAAGAGTACACTCAGTAGCCCGATGACCTAAAATGCAAACACTGTTTGCCAGCCGGTTCCGAGTATTTTCATTTTATTGAAATCTTTTGGCCTCATAGTGTCATGGTTCAAGCGAAGTTATGGTGTTACCCGTTGGTGTAAAATATATCACTCAATTTTTGTTCCCTATTTACTAGTCCGAAGAGTTTTCTTACTTTATCGTTTTCTACCTCGACAAAAGATCTTAGCTCATTGTAGGTGGATTACATCATCATCATAATACGTTAACTTACGAGTCATTTGATATGGTGTACTGTTTCAGACAGTTATTTTTAAATGAAACACGAAAAACAATCCCAGGGACCACTCAATACTACTCATCAGTGAATGTCTACTATGCCAGTTGTGACAAAATATCGTTTCCTTGATGACATCGATTGTGTTACACGTGAATAATATGTTCCTTTTCCAGGAGAAAAAGTTCGCTGAAAGGATAATTCTGCTTTCATTAGGAGGCGTTTCGTGGTAGGACAAACGCTACATTTTTTAGATTGTTGTTTATAGTAATTTTCAGTGTCTGTTTGTAGTGTGGGTAGGACAGCGCTTGTAGATTAAATACGAAATTTTCTGTCTGCAACACTTGATTTTCGCCAAAGAGATGGATGTGACAAAATGAGTGCGAGTTCTATTTCTTCTGGGACTCCGTAGCTGCTAAGGCTTGTGCCAGGATAGAAGCACCGCAAGAATGTCCGAATGACAGAAACAAAGTATTTAACTCTGATCTTAACCCCAACAGATATCGAACGGTGACATTTTGATATTTTGGAGCTGCGGCATCGAGGTATTCTAGGCTGTTCATTCTTCTTGGCTAATCTCCATCGCGATATTGTTTCAGTAATTATGTCGTTGTCTTAACCCAATGTCAACATCGTTTTCTTCTAATTGAAAATTGTCTTTTCGTGTTCTGCTGTAGTGCGCCTATTTCGTCCATTGTTATGCTGTCGTAGATGAATGAATTAGTCTAAAACTGGAGAATGACTTTTGAGTGGCACTGCACGATCTGTCCACAAGTTTGTTAAATAATTGCGCTTTTCACACGAGCGCCGAGCAACGTTTGCTTACCTGAAACAAATAAACTGCTACTGTGTCTGAACTCACTACAGTCTTGAATAATAAGATTAACGCAATTACACACTCAAGTCAACACTTACCGAGTGTCTGAATCGTGTATTTATCATGCGTAACAATTTTCCATAAATAGACAGTCATACGTGATCAAACCATTACATCTATGGCGTTTTGGTAAGTTACGACATGTTTGCGAACTTAGTACTTACTCAACTAAAGAACACAGTAAATGTGTGGTATATCTTGCGAAACAGAGTTGATAAAAAATATGAAGATAGTTTACTATACATTATGAGTAGTGTACGCCATCTCAAACACTTTCAACTTAGCGTAGCGCTGTTTAGTACCAGTAGTTTGGAACAAAATTAGACAGTGAGCAGAACGTTGCAGATTGATTAGTAGCAGTGAAAGGAGTTGCACTTTGTGAACACCCGTTAAACAGCGATTGGTCCTCGCTAGCTCTTCTCTAGTCGCGGTAGGTATTTACTAGTTTACGATTCAGTCTCTGATGGCTAATCAAGATCACCATGATAAAGGTGAATGAAACCTTAGGAAAGTAATGCCTCATTCAGGCTTTTAGAATGTGAAAGAATAGTCGCCCGTTCGTCCCCAGGGCCTACCGTTATGCACAGGTCAGATTTATGTTCTGGCAACAAACTCGAATTTGTAGTAAACTGCTGCATACAAACTACGGTTATTATTGAATATGATAACACAATCCTGATGCAGTGCTCTATTAGAATGCCGCTGTCTTCTTCCAGTTTGATGTTTATCACTAACATCTCCAATTTTATGTCAACATTCTTATCCACTTAATTACATATTGTTTGTACATCTTCGATGAAATTCGTTGGCTGGCATTCCGTACTCTCTCATAAAAAATCTATTGGGCTTTATGTGACGGCAAACAGTTCAACCCGGTCGTGTTATACACGATCAGTTCTACTCACATTCTAACCTGTACGTCACATAATATCTTGCTTTTGGCCACCAATTCATCAGCTTACTTACTGATTGTATTTCACTGGATAATCTGTTTACCCATCTCAAATTCATATTAATCATCTTAGTCATTGTGTATCCAGTAGGAATGCATCGGGTGGCCTACCAAATAAGCGTCTTAACACGAGGCGTCTATCCAACCGATCGAACTCAATGCCTAACCTGTATGGCTTTTAGTCCCCCGGTTATAATATATGTCTTACACATATCTGTATATATGTGCGTCTTTTAGACACTTTAAATGGATCATATTCAACCTACAGACATTTCTAGTTCACTTTCCGATTTATTTTTTCCTTCGTATACCTAACTTATTGTCAAGGTAAAATCACAAACGAACGTTCTAAAATGGTCGCTCGGTCATATTTAGTGAACAGTTAACCATGTACATAATTCAAAAGCAGAATGAATGGAATCGATGTGACTGAACGAAACCGGTACAAAACAGTCTGAATTAAGATGGACGGCCTATTCCACTGGGACCGTCTGAATTGTCATTGGAATGCGAAATTGAAAACAAATGTCACTGTCATTCATGCTGTAATAATTTGAGTTTTATTCACTGGGCAGTGATCTCCGGGTGCTGGTTTACAGTTTCCATGGTTTTTCTGCGAGTCTTACTCAAGTTCTAGATCTATGAGTTAGCTTTTCCCATTTGGAGGTGGTGGGTCTTTTGCTTCGTGTTTCGATTTCGTTTCCCATGTCTCGACACCACTTCAACCTGTCTCAGGAGAGTAGTTTTACAAGGTGATTAAGACTATACAGATTGTACTGGCTCATAATGTCGGGAAATGGAAACAAGAAAAGCCCGTTGGCGGCTTACCTCTGCACAATACAGAGTACTGACAGACTTACTGACCAGACTAATTTGTCGAACACCAGTGTACCGAAACTACCAGGACAAATTGTGGTGTTAGAACTGATGGATGTGACCCCAAAGAGATAGGCAATCAAATGTGGCATATGTAGTCGTTATTCCTTAATTTACAATTAGCGTTCTCTAATCCAACCCGATATATTCGTCTTTTCAGTAGGAACTTTCGCAGTGTCGGTTTTCTTGTGCGATGTCACCATCTCAGCTAGTTACCCCACCGTATCAGTATAATCTATTTGGTTCGAAGGGTTTTACACACATATATGCATATGTACGAGGGGGAGTCAAAAAGTAATGCCAATGTTTTTAATTCTGGTGAAGTTTTTCATAAAATTGCCTGAATTTGGTCCCAGTTATAAATGATTATATCATTTACGTTACATAATAGTTTGCTTCTTACTTTTCATGTTTTTAGACTCACAAGGAAAGTTGAAAATGGCTGCCCCCGTAGAGTTGCGTCAGAAACAAAGAGCAGTGATTGAATTCCTTGTTGCTGAGGAGGAAACCCCCACGAACATTCATAGACAATTAACAAATGTGTTTGAGGACAATACTGTAGAGTATAGCAATGTATGCAGGTGGGTTCGTCGTTTGAAGGATGAAAATGTGGGAACTATGGGCGTAGCCGATAAACCCCGTTCTGGCCGTCCATCAAAACAAGGGAGACAATCGCCTCATTCGGGTGGACAACTTTCCGGCATCCTCCATACTCACCAGATTTAGCGCTTTCAGATTATCACCTCTTCGGCCCCATGAAAGAGAGTTTGAGAGGCAAACATTATTCCAGTGACGAGGAAGTGAAAACCACAGTGAAGAAGTGGCTCAAAGAAGAGATAACAAAATTTTACGAGGCAGGGATACATGCGCTCATTCAAAGGTGGAACGTTGCTATTGAGCGTAACGGTGACTATGTTGAGAAGTAGGGATGTAATCCACAGAGGACCAGCTTTATTTTGGTGTATAATACATGTTCCTGTGTTGGTATTTATACCTGTCCGAAATAAAATGGCATCACTTTTTGACTCCTCCTCGTATATCAAACAAACCATTCGGGATGTCTTAAGTAGTCATCCAGACAGAAAAGTGATATGGGGACACCAAGAACAGTTATTTGGACATTTTGCAGTAAAGAAAGTGCGGTCCGAAGTTAGCTTTGAGAGGATTACAATAAAACGTTTTAGGTTGTCATCTCTAGCTTTTGCCAATCTTGTTCTGAAAGCCAATCTAAAGAAGTTGCTTTCCGATAATTTTAGGGGGTTTTTCACTGAAAAGTATCTCTTCCAAGCAGAAAACAGTAGGAGTTACCTTCCCCAACTGGAATTAATTTCAGCTTTTGGGGAAAGAAAACACAACAGATGAGAAAATAAATCCACCTATTTCTCTGTAACCCCAGTGAATGTGACTTTATTTTTGTAGTGGACAAATGTTTGGACTATAACCTGACGCTTGTTCATAGGTAGCTAGTTGAGCTTGGTGACGTGCTTGGTGTCGGTGAGACCCAATAAAGTAAAAAACAGTTGTCCCCTCCTTCATTGAAGCTCAATGGCACCAGCTGTTTGCATACAGCAGGACTTTCTTGACTTCGCTTGTATACAGGAACAAACCCGATGTTTTCTCTGCTTACTATTTATTGGGGATAATTAATCTCAACCACCTGTGGAACTCAGTATACCCAATAGAATAACCTCCTAAAGAAGAAACAACTCCTTCCAAAAAACAATGTATAAAACCTATTTTCAATTTGATGTGTCCCTTGGAGAAACAAACGTTCTAAAACCATGCATGAAACCGAGCATGGTGCTTTAGTGGAGCCCGGTAGCCCTAGGAAGTAAGAGTTCCGTAATAGTGTCGGACCAAACTCAGCTCACTCACTCAATGAACTTAGATCAGATCGCTATGAAACCCACTTAAATTGCACTGCCAGGTCTGATTGTGATCTACACCTGAGTGGTGAGTCGAATGAAGGAATTATTCGGCCGTAGTCTTGTTTCCTAAACCACACCAAAACGACGGTCACTAACTGATCACTGAAACCTTAGAGCTATAATCTTCTAGGGTGACCACATGCTGAGGGGATTATGCGGAAAACATGGTAGACCTAGATTTTGAGTTTGGAACCTTTGGATAATTGGTTCGGGTGACTCAGGTATGATGTGAGCTAACATCTTTGCTTCCGATAGAGACGAAAGTTCAAATCACGTTTACCGAAATTTCGGCGTGTGTTAAAACAGTACCAAAATGATTGAAATTCCTTAAACTACATAGTTGTCCACATTGCCTCTCATGACTTGAGCTTGAATTCGGATAAAACGGTAACTACATTGTTATCTTGGCAGTTGAGAGTTCCTGGATCTGAGTAACCATTATCTGGTTTTTATTGTAATGTATCCAGTTTAATCATTCTGCTATTCGGCAACAACTACTGGATGGTATAGTGTCAGTTATTTTCTCCTTCATAGTTTAAATCTAACGCCACATCGATATCTTTATTGTTCACCCTGATATACAGCCTTTCATTATTGTTTAAGTGATTAGTCATCACAGCCAGCTGGAAGGTAGAATCACTCGATAACATGCATCTTATCAGTGGATTCACATTGCCTCAAGTTACTATGACCAATCTTGGTGAAACTGATAAATGGATTGAGAATAACACAACGTTATGAGCAAGTTGTAATACTCTACGTAGAGTATTACAACTTGCTCATAACGTTGTGTTATTCTCAATCCATTTATCAATAACATGTTAAACACAACGCCCAAGCCGTTTGACTTCATTCGTACAAAATTTGATGCGGATATCTTACAAGTGATTAACAATCGAATCACTCTGGCGAAGAGGCATGCCAACTGGGTCAATCACCGTGTGTTCGTTGTATTTCCGCAAAAATCTTGGTGAAGCTGTTATAGATTATAGATCCATAGCTACTTTAACGATTCACACAAAGTAACGTTGTCGTAATCACTGTGTTTCAGCCACATTGTTTGAAGTTCATACTGGGAAGGTTCTGTCCCTTCGTAAGAAACTAATAACTCTACAAAACATTTCTTTCGTTTTGTCTTAAAGATGGCTGAAAGCAGTGCACTTTGCATTCATGTCATTTAGCTGATTGTGCTTTGGTTATTCCGTTCATTGGTGAATCATCCTCAACAACCTGCTGTTGGACTCTCCGGACTAATCTGAACAAACTAGCGTGACTCATTAATCTATTGCTGCCAACTTTTATATCAGGTTTCTAGGGTTACAAGCATACTACCAATAAATCATTCATCAAGGTGTGTACCACATTTTCATTGATTTATTTTTATACTTGTCAGTCATGGTTACCATAACTGATGTTTTCACTGCTGGTAACTTTTCTTAGCAAAGTACAGAGCAACATGTGTAGGTTCACTCGGGATAAATAACAAAACAGCTAAGCTGATGGTCAGCATCCATTTTAAGAGAGACCGTTTGTATAGATTATCCTGTGAAGCTTATTTACTTCCGTTTTCCTATTTGGTCGGTTTACTATCAATCTTGTGAAAGCGACAGTTACCCAGTGAAAGGAGAACAAGGATATGAAGTTACTTCCATTTGTTTAGTTATATAGTAGAGGAACTACATGTAGTTGGACTGACTCAAGAATTAACGGATTGCACGCGAATTGTTCTGATGTGCTGAATTGTTAGGCTTGAAATGTAGAGTCTTGATTTAATCAATCTGCTGTTTTGGTTTCTGATTAACACAGAACCAATGGACAATGCTTGTCTGTTCGCTGAATATCATTAGAGATTTGTGAAAACATGACCGCACTGGCCTTCCCGACGACCGCTCAGGTGTACTGAGTGAATACAGAGTGAGCCACAAAACACTGCGTCAATCAATAGATATCACGAGTTAAGAAAAATATGTAAATGTAAGTTCGTTAGGTTGTCGATTCAACTTTTTTTTGAAATGAATTTTCCTGAAACACAACTGTTCGAAACGAACTAAGTCTATTTTTGATTGGAGTCACAGCAAATGAATCTAGTGAAGTTTTGTGCATAGTAATCACAAGACTGCTGAAAGTTTGCAACATGTTGAGCAAATTTTACTTCAGAATTTTTCTGCTATGCAGAACTACTTAGAAAGACTGAAAACGAAGTGTTTTTCTGATTGGTATAACTACCTTATTCACATTAAAACAGTACTACTGGGAGGATGAAAAATGGTTACAGAACGATTAGAAGGCCAATATGATCAACAGTAATGAAAATCAGATATCCCAAATTAAGATAAAATTTGTTTTTCGTTATAACTGGAATGAATCTTCCGACATACTGTTCGTTGTGCTACTTCTAAAACAGCGTGTTTCTCACCGTTTGTAAAAGTCACTGCTTTGTGTGGAACATCATTGTGCTTCTGTTCCGGTTCCGGTCAAGGGCTTGTGTTGACTAGCTCGAACATTTGATAATGGAATAAAAGTCTGAAATGTGGGACAGACATTGAGACATTATCTTGTTAAAAAGATTGTTTCAACTTATATCAGAACAGCATCAGCCAAAATGTTTGTATATGTTTATATTGGAAACATTCCATCTGAAATAACCGATTTATTTGAGGATTCATGAAAAACTCACCACAAGTTAATAAAACTCGACCGTAATATATGTTATATTTTTGTGAATTTCGCTAATCAAATCAGTGAATGTTTAGTTATAAACAGCCTGTGTCATTTTGTTGGCATTGTTCTACTGCCTAAATAAAGTACCTGTGAGTCTATACGATTCAGTCGATGTGGGTTTCCGCGTTGGCTTCTAATAGGTTTGATATGTTACATGACTTAGTAGTGTAATGTGCGATCGAAACTAGTTAACGCGCACGGATTGAATTCGAAGTGGTAATTGTCATATGGCTGCTTTGTTCACCTTTCAGGTCGCTACGTCAACATCATACACGAGGACTCTGAATCAACGGACAGTCAGACAAACAAAGAGGACAATTGCATTTAAATGTAACTCCCTCATACCTTTGTACTCTTATCCCTATTTTTGGTTATTCTAATACCGCTACGTGTTGCGTAATATAACTTTGGATACAATCTTTGTCTGCTCTTCTGGTTGCATGTTACAGTAGTTGCTGAATTTTCTGAAGTTTGAGTAAAACCTTTAGATGAGAGACAGATGAGCAATATTTTCTCACATCTTATCTTGTCAAACCTATGTGTTTTTCACAGCGTTCTGTCCATAAAATGCATGTCGACTGCTGACATCACTTTTATACATGCTGAATTGTTTAACGGTCCTTATCTCCTTAGTTTTACGTCTACATGTGCACAGTAAGCTATCTTGCCTTCCTCTCATCAGGAGAGCTGTATGCTTAAGGACAGTTTTAAAAACTTTTGGCCACTAAACTTAAGTATCGGCTAAATACTGAGCCCTAGACAGCGGATTCATGATGAAACTTGTCACTTTTGATATCGATCACCATATGCTGCTTACTCGATGAGGCATAAGTTAAAATACTACAGTTTGCTTAATGGTTTAATGCCAACAACGTCACGAAGCTACGTAGTTGAGTGGTATCCAGTTCTGTTTATTTTCGTTGCCTTTTGCTCAGCGATGTTATGATAACAAAAACTAAGTAAACACAGTTTCCCTGGAGTTAAAGTAAGTATGCAACACTGGGAACTTTAAAACTTCAAAAATCACCAAGTTCTTTTCAAAAGCACGATAACCCATTGACAGTAGTCAGATGTCGCATTTCAGTCGGTCCTTCTTTGGAAGCACAAGTGGCCATGGAGGATGAGCTACTGGAGGGCAATAAAACGCCTGGACCACAACTCCTCCGTCCTTTTCTTTTCAAAAGATTAGCAGAACTCCTTCAGACAGTTTCGGGAACTGAAGAAGTATCCCTTGATAAGTACTATCAACAGTACCTCCTGTTTTCAAAAGAAGGCCTTGAAATCAGTATGACGGTCACACTGGCATTTATCTAGTATGTACTGCGTATAATACGTCGGCTCATTAAACCTAGATGAAGTCAAACGTTTGAGGAACAGGATAGTTTCCGATCCGATCGAGGTTGCATTGATCACATTTTTATCCTGAGACGAATATTAGGGTATCGGCAACTTTACAGGCAGCCGATTGTCGTGACAATTTTAGACTTGGAAGTTGCCATCGATTTGATTTCCCTCAACGTTATGGGGAACTGCTTCTTGCACAAGCAAGTTCCGAAGAAGTATGGTGCACTGTATGTCTACTCGACAAGCAGGCTTCCTGACCCTAAGTTGACCGATACGAAGTGTACATATGGTATTTTCTTGCCTATCTCTTTTGACGAAGACAGGTATACCGTGATAACCAGGGTGAAAAACCTGCCTAGTCCTTATGGAATGTGCTTTGCATCTTAAGATTACAAAGTTCCGCACAGAAGTGGGACTTCTATACATTAACGTTGTCCATTGTGACAGTCCGCTTGTGTCTGTAGGTCTTTCAGCGCAATTTGATAATGAAATCTCACCAAATCCTACCTTTACTGATGAGTGATTAGCGACAACAGCAAAACACGTGCCGCCTTTTCCAACTTGAGTCACGGGTGCAGTCAAAATACATCCGGTTGTCGCGGGAAAGAAAGGTGTGTACTGCTTATGTGGGCATATTTTTGATGTATGGTTTGTAAACGTGACTTGTTAGGGAAGAAAATATCAACGCAGTCTCTGTGTTTAACCGTCTTCTTTTCCAGCTAGTCCACATCAAGTGGGATGGTGGCGTGAACTACAAGTCTCCCGGATAACTCGAGATACACCCTCAGTTTGTAAACTAACTGAAGTGCAGTGCCTCCGATGCCTAATCCACGTACATCGTATGCCATCTGAGCAACCATATTGATGAGCATTGGTTACTGAGACCATCACAAGCTAGGATAATCGATGTGGCGGGATACAAAGACATAGCCACGATATATGAAAATCCTCACCTGTCCTTTGAGCAAAGCAGCTGCTGATTGTCGCCGGCACATTTGAGGATCTCATGACCACCTAAATTGCTGTTAGAACCGTTATCTGGAATAACAGCAGGAGACAGCCAATAACGCGCCTACATCCAAAACATTTCTAGTTCATTAACCTTTAGGAGGTTTTATCTTTGTTTTTATCCATTATGTTATTTTCCCCTATACTGACAGCCTCACCGCCATCACGACCTAGGGTTGCGGCCCAAGCCATAGTACTTCTAGTCAGACTGATAGCCGTTACGAATGGACGAATGAGTCAAATTTGCCCAAATTTCATGTTAAGGTTCTTACTGTTCCCAAATATTTGCTGTTGCCGTTTAATGGGTTGGGTATAATTAGTCGAAACATGTGTGTCAACAACAGCAGAGAATTCCTTAACAACTAATTGCTGATGGTGATCTAGACGAGGATCGATTACTGAACTGGGTCGTGAAACCTTGCTGAGCTGTGATTATCGTTTCGAATTTCGTCTTATGTTAGAACCTAGGACGCACTTTTCTGAAATGTTCTTATCCGCTTCCGTATAGGTGCTTTTTGTGGTATATATGATCAGGTGGTACTGTGCTTACGTGACGGTTGGTGTGATCAACTTTATTGATGTAAACATGCATTTTCCACCTGCTATAATTCTGAATAGACCGAGGCTGTCCAAGTTCTACTATTTTCCCGAAAAATTCCAGCCCGAAAGAGGAATTCGATGCACTCATTTGCCATTGTATGCTGTCTCCGTCCGCAGTTACAGGGTAGTCCGCTAATCGCAGTCTGTAGGCTAATGTCAGTTATATCAACTAGAGCAGGTGTTCTGTGGATTGTCAGAATTCACCGAGTGGATTGTTCGATGAAGTTTTCTACTTGTCGGAATGACTTCGAAAGATCATGCTTGCTAACACAAGAAGTAATCGACTTGAAGATCAAACTGAAGGTAAAATTATCTCTGCGATTTTCCCGTCGGCAAGAAGGTGTAGGAACAGAAAATTCACCATCTGTCGGTTAACACTTCAACTATATTTACGTCATCTACAGTAAATGGGTTCAGTGATGGACAAGCAATTCTCAGTACATCGTTTGTGTTCAACTCGTTTAGCGCTGAATCTGTACCATGAGGCATTTTCATTGTGAACAGAAGGTTGGGGAGATGAATGAGCTCGTAGATATACAGCGAGCGAAAAAATCTAGCTGGACGTGCTAAGATTTACATAGATGGCAACATCCTGTCTAAGACCCGCAGTAGTTTATGTCTTGTAATTTACTGACTGAAGCCGACACACGCGTGGAGGTCACTTGGTACATCGTCGGGCGTGACCGCAGTAGAACCATTCAACAACATTTCGTTCATCCATGAAAGTGCTAGATCTGGGGATTTGCTAGTTTCGGTGATAAATATTGTCGGGACCATCGATAAATAACATGTTTTCTTACGAAAAATTGTCTGAACTAGATAAACTTACAATTCTACCAAAGCGTTATCATAACAATATAGTTTAATGTTGTAATACTAACATGAACCGGAATTTGTCCAATCCTAGAATTTCCAAGCAGTTACAGTTCTGTTATCTTTTTCTGATAGTTTAACTTTTCCTCACCAAACAAAACCAATCATCAACTACGTATCAGGAGAAACCACCGTTTTCATATAGTGGCCTTAGTCATTGTTTGCAAGGATATCAGCTATGTGATTGAGTAAAAGCAAACTCGTATTGATTAGAGTGACATAAAGTGGTGACTTACCGATGAGACTGAGCGAACCACCCAAAGAATATGTATATTCGAAGCTCGAGTAAACTGATATCTTTGACACACGGACAATTGCATATTTGAGACGGGATATGAAAAACATGTACCACGTAGTTTGCTTTTTTATCCGTAACAGACGATGTTAGCAATAACACGTTGGCCATAAACGACACATTTTTGTCACGTGTTTAGTTGCACATTGACACAAACAATAACATTAACGACAACCAACTCCCAGTACGTGGGTTGTCTACAGCCTTCTTGTGCTAGTTGGATAGAAAAAGAATTCCCTCGCATTCGGCAGAGCCCGTCAAAGCCGTGTACAACTTTTGAATAAAGTATCATGTGATCCACACATTGTTGGGCAGTTTGCATGAATGGTAGAACTTATAGATGCCAGTAAATCACATTTGCCCTATCACTCGACAGTAGCTGGCATAACTACTCGAAACCGTCCGAAAAGCGATTTCCCCATTCGGTCTACCTGATGCGTTTCAATTCGCTGAGTGCATACGAGACGGTATTCTTAGTTCACAGGAATCATTCTCGTTGGTTGCTGTGTTATAATTTACTAACCTACCGCCTCTAGAAACTGGCAATTTTATCTGTGATCACGAATCTGACAATGGACTCCATGTTGGTATACCGATATTGAGGTCGTCGGAACTTTTTTTGCGATGCACATTTGACATACAACTCAAATTCAGCGGTGGATTGTTCCGACAGACAGATCTTGTAGCAATGGGATCCTCGCTCGGACCTCTCCCGGCCGATCAATTCATGTGGAAGTTTGAACTCAACATACTTCAATTCACCGTTAGCCAGTTTAGTCACTATCATGGATAAGTAGATGGTAAACGAATCATTACTAGCTCGGACGCTAATATGTTCACAGTATTCGACAAGCCCAATAGCGCCCATCAGTCAACTAAGCTTACGCTTAAGAAGGAGACAGAAAGTCAAGTATTCTTCTTGAATTTTTATTTATACCGGCGAGTAGACGGTATTATTCAACGCAGAATTCCTCAGAAGAATACCTGATGATTCAGTGTGTGTACTGAATCGCAATTTTGTGCCTCGAAATAAAACGTAGTAGTGCGTTGCTTGGAAGACAGAATTAGTAGAATTTGTTCACCAGATAAGCTGGACGGTGAGCTTCAGTTGACGAACAGTGCAATACATGTCAACGGCCGCCTGGAACAATTTACCACGAGGAAAATGACTAAAACATCACTCGATCCTGGGGTGGAGAATGTAAAAAAAGAACCCGTGTTTGTTCGAGTACCATTCAAAGGTGATAACGCTGCAAAATGGCTGACAAATATACTAAACCAGGCAGTCAGCAGAAACTATGCCAAAGCTGGGCTCCGTATCCAATTCAACACATCCCCAGTTTTCTGGTTTTATAACAGAGATAGACCGACATTTCAGACCTCATCTGTGGGTATCTACTCTTTCACTTGTTCCCGTGAAACAGGTTATATTGTTTGAATGTCGAAACAGTTTTCAGGAAGAATCGGTTAACATCATCCATTATGGTTGGAGCACTGGAAGACACGGTCTGTCAGTGGTGCTATTCCCACCCATGTGATTGAAACTGGACACCAGGTGAACGCTTATCAAGCCTTCCAAATGGTCCGTCATGTGCCAGGTGGTCCAGCGAAGACCGTTCGAATGATAACATTGTATTGTTGAGGCTATCGGGACCGGGTCGTTTGAACCAGTAATATTTCATCGACAGTGATTTGTTAGGGCGTTGTGTCCATCACGGTCACAAATCCACCAGATCGATCGCTGACCTGCGCGGTTAAATCAATGGAAAAATGTGAGGTAATAGGCCAATTAAGCCATCGCTAACTGAGTGCGCAGTGGCCTAATTTTCATGTGATAATTCCGATCGATATCTCAATCTAACTCTGTAAACTGCCCATGTAATTGTACCGGCCGGAAAAATTATGTGCTGCTTCATGTCTGCATTATCACTATCACAATGGGCATATTTGAAGCACCAAGCATTTTAACGAAAGAGCTTTGTGAAGCGTGTGCTTCTCATAGTTACTAGCGACTGATAATTGATTTCTATTAGCTGAAGTGTTCCTTCGAACCGTCGACTATCTTGACTTTATGGAGCGTTCGGTGACCACACACACACACACTGTCAAGATACGTGTGATAACAAAGAAGTAACCAACTGTCATGTGCGTTGCCACTGTTAACCCGTTTGATTAGGTGAGATTAGGTCACACAGGCTGGGCAACCAGAAACTAACTGTTAAGTCTTTTAACGTCTGTGGCATTCTGACCCTGTACAACTGTCAAAGAGGGAAATGAATATAAACTACAAGGTGCTACTTGTGAGCCACCTCCTACTAGACTTGAGGAATACAGCAAACTGTATGGACTGTGACTGACCTAAGCGAAATGTGGGAACAACAAGAAAAGTAAGATGTTGGCTGGATGTGACCCTGATAAAAGTTGAGTGTATTGTAACGCCCTAAACCATCTCCGCCTACGGTGATTTGTCTGAACACCACTTAATGCTCACTGGACGCTGAAAGCCTGTGTAAAGTCAGACTGTGTAGGCCTGTTCAGTTATCCTTCCCGTTAATGACGTGGGTCACAGCAGTTGATGCACGTTTTGCCAAAGATCACAGCGTGGTTTAAACAAATGTCTGCTGCCAGTTACTGTTGGGTCGGCGAACAAGAAAGTGATAGCCAGAACTTCCACTCATCCAGGAAATCTATCGTCAAGAGCGTATAATAAGTTATTTATGAGACTGACACGTTGTGCACAATAACACAAGTGATTCCATCAGCTCTTTCAGTTCTAGAAGACAGTTGCGAGTGGACACTTCTATTCGTTCGAGATGTATCAGAAGCCAGTCACCGCTTCTGTTGCCGTTATCTCGTTACAAAGCCGGTTGCTCCTCGTTATCAGTAGCTGACGGGAAATAGCCTTCTGTATACGTGGCAAAAGTACATGGCAATTATTGGTTTGCTTTCGTGGCCTCTTGAGCCATTCTAGTAGAGAAGCCACGACAATTTGAAATCTTATAAAATTTTAAGACCTAATGCTTTTCGTATCGTTTCCGGTCGGTCATTGGTCACAAAAATGCTCTCCCCTAGATTTAGCATCAATAGGTCTCGGCACGCAGTTAACCACAGCTTGTGGTGCTGCATCCTTGATGTGTCGGTGTTCGAGTCTACGGTGTACGCTGTACAGGATTTGCCGGAAAGTTTTAGCCACTTCTTCCCAATTTTCTTATTTCGTGAAATGAAATCTATCATGGTTCTGGAAGTTTTAGATTATGGGTGACCTGGTTACTGCGACCTGCACGACTGATTCTACTCTCATTAGCACAGAAAACTTATTTCTAAGGAGCAGCGACATAAACATCGGATGAGACAACAGGGATATTGTCAACCCTTCCGTTGTAAACCGTCGAAAGAATATACTGGTTTGTCCTCGATGTAGTAATGTGCTTGAAAGAAATCGGATTCTTCTCCATGTAATATTTGGCACGGAAAACCTTGGTCCCGGAAATAACCCGACTCTCCCCGTAACTGCTCCCAAGACAAACCAAAAGACCGGTGAAAGAAACAGCTTTGTTCCGCTCCAAAAACGTGTGCGACAAGGAAAAAATTACAAGGTGTTTATATGGTGCGTAGCCATCCATTGATATTCTCGATTCGGAAAATCGAAGGGCAGTTACCGAAAATAATAGCTGAGGTCACTCATCCAACAGCGAACACAGCGAACTAAAGGTGGGACAGGTAAGAATAGTTATGGTTATCTTTTGATCGTTCTCGACAGTTTTGCTCATTCTGATCAGATAAAATCGTTTTCTCAAGGGAGGAGGCGTCTTTGGACGGGAAACATGGACTCCCCAACACCTCCCCTAGGTCGACAGTCGCCAACTCGATTACATGAGTGTTGCTTCTTTTGATGAATAGGAACCAATTTCAAAGCACCAGCAACATTACAGATGCTTCTCTGCTATAGCTATGGGTGAAGTGCGTAACCGTTAGGTGGCTCCGTAACAATCTTGAGCTTTTCTGTGGATTCCTGGCAGCTTCCCGATAAATAAACACTTGAAAATAAGTATAGTCAGTTATTATCGGCGGGTTTACAACTTCCGCATCAACGTAAGCGTGTGTCCAAAAAATCTGAGGGAAGTATTGTGATGTAGCTAGCCACAGATATTTCAGCTTTGAGGTGGTAAATTTTGCGATAATAGTAACAGTTCATCTGTATCATTCAACTTTTGGTTTGATAAATGTTTATACTATCATGATTTCTTTGATTAATGCCAATGACTTCATCAGTCATTCAGATGGATGTCCGTGTTGATTAATTGCATATTTAGGTGCTCTACGTCTGTTTTTTCTCAAGGCGGTTTTCAATATACTAACCCAATTTTCGTTTTTTTGATGTCGGAAAGGTATTACTTCGCGTCACTCGTTAGATGTATACAGTCAAATAATTAAAAGTAACAATCGAGTTTTTAATTTCAGCGACCAATTGAAAACAAAGTATAGTTACAAAAATACGTCGACGCACTTAAGATTGTTGATGGGAGACATAAATTCATATTGATTTTAACAATATAAGCTCTGTTTATAATACTCGACGAGAGAAACTAACAGTGGGAGTGAGTTCCTTTCAGGTACAGTTGAAATACACCAAAACGGGGCTGTTCGCATTAAGGATAAAAAATCTAACACAGGTGCAAACAGTTGACCAGCATGCATTGGGTTGTTCATAATTCATTAACACCGTGAAAGCAGACCAAAAAATCAATTCATTTTGCCTACCTAAAGGTGGACGTAACATTCAGAATGTGCTTCACAATCGATGAGGTTGACTGTCGGTTGTGTGCTTGTTGTGCGAGCGAAGTGACATTTGGACGTGCCAGTCGGTCAGCCGCCTACAGTTACAGGATGGCGTAAATGTCTGGCCGTTACGCTTATACAAGCGTTCAGGCACCCTTATCTGAACTGGTACAAACGGTGTAATTAATCTTACTGAGAGCTTTATAACTCTGCTTGTGGTTGTGATTAGTATGATTAGCCTAAAACCTACGTTATAATGTTTTAATAAATCAGGTGACCACCTTGTCGCTGACGCTACCTTTACTACTAACAGGAGAAGTTTATCGTTGATTTAGTAGAACCACCAGGCTAACATCTGGTCATTTTAAACTTCCTTCCATGTACATGGAACACACATTGATTTGTGGTTTGTTCGCTTCTCAGGACCAGCGTTTATAAACTTACCCAAAAAACACGAAATTTTGCTCCATAAATAAATATTATTTGACTAAAATGATTATTGATGGAGTAGTTCAATTTATTGTTTAGTGAAACATTTGGAAACCTAGTAATCGAAGAGTTTTTTAAAGTTAATAGCATACTGCAAAATAGCTTCGTTGGTTTTAATGCAAAGTTTTCGTTTTACTTTGTCCAGTGTTTAAGTTTTTTTAATGTAGACTACTAAATACCATGGACTAATCCTTATTTGCCTTTTTTCTCTTATATAGTTATTATGAATTCTCCCGTTTCTGTGTTTACTCTTTTACCTTCACATCGTTCACGCTACACCATCGTTATTCACACCAAGCCGATTACAGGATCCAGTATAGCATATGCTTTCTACACCGAGAGTGCCTTGATTAGGTGGGCTTAGTTAAAAAGTGACTTTCATTGTTGCCTGTGTTTTAAAAGAGTTGAAACAAACTGAACTGATTAGAAAGCCAGTTTTCCAGATGCTACGATGGTTAAAACCCGACCAGTAAATCAGCATTCCCCATTAGTTCAAAACCTCCTCTCTTTAGTTTATTCTATGCTCCTGGAATTTAACCATCACGTCAGTTAGCCAATTCACACAAGGCGAACCACTTAAAGTGTACTCGATTCACTTAATGCAGTCATGGGTGGAATAAGACCTCTTTATGTAACTGCTTCTGAAGTGCTAGCACATGAAAAATCCAACATCATTCAGTTCGAGAGCAAAGATGTTCCACTAGCATAGGAATGCCCATTAGAGGTGACGTAGAGGGGTTGCAAAAAAAAGCATTTCTATAACTGTTTGTCTATTGTTTGAATTCTGTCGTAACTTGAAAATTTGGAGTAAATGATAAGGATTTGTAAGAAGTGGAGACTTCTCACACAGGAGTTAGCGAGACATGTGACCGACAAATAAATCACATTCCGTCCAATGCAATCAATAGTTTCTAAATGGACAAAGTGTGTATAACCAATGTGCAACTATCGTTTACCTTCCGTACACTAATAGTCGGACTGATAAATCTCTACTCATGATCGTTTATCCATCAAAGATAATAATCGCTTTGAGTATAAAATAAGCCGTAAAGTACACACTCAGTTCACTACAGTAGAAACTACCACAGAATTTTCGCTCCAGTGATTCATTTCGTTCGGCCTGGATATGAAACCCATCACAGTAATCCTAACCAACTTCCCACGAACGAGATCTTGCGCTTTAGAACATTTGCTTCGAGTGTTCACACTTGAATGCCACTTATCTGGAAAGTCCACAAAGCTTGCATCGTCAGCATACATGTACTGAACAGTAGTCGAGTGATTGAGTGGCTTGTACAAACAGGGATCCAAAGTCTACATGTGTTTAAGCGTGAGCGGTCCGATTCAAGGAATCAACAACCGTACAACAGTGCAAGCTTCGGTCAAGTGCGAACGGAACCCAAATACAAGTGTGAAACAATCTATTGCATTTTGGGTCAGAGGATCTATCAACTACCAGCTTAATCGTGTGGATGTAAACTTGGACTTCAGATGGTCAACTCACGAGATTAACCACGAACCAGTAGAAATAAGTCAAACAGTCAACAACAAGATGCATCAAAAAGGTGCGTGGATGGATTAGTCAGACACAGGCGGTGTGGCGTCATACTACGCTACAACAGAGTGGCAGGTCAATTGGCATACCATTGTACATGAGTGAACGAATATCACAAATTAGGTCAACGGCGTAGTGTTCAACACAGTCGCTCCATGAAAGTAAGTCAGACGTTCATCCCACGATTTTGACGAGAGTAGGCACTACCGATGGACCCTAACAAGCGCGAAACTCCAGTCTACTCCTTCCTTCTGCAAATAGCCCTCTGGAACTCAAACAGACGTTGTTAAGTCGGGCAAGATTGCAAGGGAAAGCTAGTAGCGCACGGCACACGTCCTACCAAATGTGAAAGCACGAATCGGTCAAGGAACGAAGACGTCTGATTCAGCAACGTAACCACTAGCTCACCGCGTCTTCAGAGACCTTCCTGTCAAAAATATGAAACCAGACACACCGCCGACTAATTTATGTCCGAAACCATTGACATTAGCAAACACTGTGAGGGGGCTAACGCGCTGACCAAGAAGAAATCACTGGACAAGCACCGTTCTCTTTGATAACCTTCACTTAATTCCTCAAGTCTCATGTTTTAAAAAGTGTGTTAAAACCTAAGGCCGCCTGTGTTTGACTCAGCCCTCCAATCCCCTGTTCGACACATCACCTCATCCGACCAGACCAGCAAAGTACACTTCACACGCGCAAACGTCGACTTCTCACGGATCGGTTGAGTTGCAGCGACACTGTGCACAAATTTCTTATCACAGAACACCATTCGGCATGCTACGACTTAGTTTCACTCGGAAGAACAATGAACAACAAACTGATAGGGAGGGACTTGATTTCCATAGGTAGTGAACGGGGATAGTCGGATGGAACCACGGATGGTAGACTTTTGCCGAACCAAACAGTGAAATGTGAGATTTCTGTGTACCTGGTTTGGATTCGCAATTCTCCGTTAGAGCACATTCCACACTTAGGCATCGTTTCTGTCGCTCATTTGAGTCTAAATGTAACCCGGATTTTTTATTCAGTTTTCCTCTGGATTATCGAATCTGTCGCATGAGGTGTTGGTAATTAGTCTATAAGTTTGATTCCCGCAACAGCTTGCTTAAACCACATCTAGAAACGTCAATTTCATGCCAATGCCATAACTTTGTTTCGAATCTTTCGGTGACTTTGATGAGTCTGTCAAAATGTTGCCGTTATTGCACTCATTTTTGACTAGACGTAACGTTTACATATGCGTTTATCTGATAAAAGCAGGATTACTTCAATATCATGATACATCAACGATTGTGGAATAATTACTTCTGAGTATAGGTAAAAAGGCAAGAATAGTTCAAATGGACAGCTCTGCTGTTCTGCAGGTTTGCATAATAATGCACAAGGTCAACTGATATCGAGTATCCGATCAAACCCAGTTAAAAAGGGATATTACTCTCTCTCTCTCTCTCTCTCAGATTGTTGTATTTTTGCATATGCCCAATAACTCAGTATGGAGTGGCTAGCAGAAAGTAATCTGTTTTTGTGTACCGATCGGTACCTACAATTATCACTTATTCGTAAAGTTATCATTCCACTATCTTCTCTGCACCTCAATCGTCTTCGGCATATCCATCGACAATGGCGAGCAATGTGAGTTTCTGTGATCCACCGATACCGTATGAGTGGACATTGGTCAGGTGTGATTTTAGCGATAGATGGATAGAAGTTAAATGGTGAACGTTTTTGGAAAACATGGCAGCCGGTGAGATTAAGATACATAGTGATTCTTTTCAACAAAACTCCTAGGTAAGTCAGTGTGGGGATACCCCCGAGTGTGTGTCAAATATTTTGCGGTACCTGCAAACAAAAAATGTCATGTTTGGAGTGTTACTATCGAGTCTAGATTGTACAACAAAATCCAATGCATTGGATGTACATTATTCAGCACCAAAGAAGAATCACTGTCCAAGGTAAAAACAAAGAGTGTCTGTTCTGTAGAGGTACCTCTTCTTGAAAAGAACAACATAATCCAATGGAACCCAGGTGTTTTGAACGGCAAACAGAGTATATATCAGAACTGTCAAAACATTCACGCTGTCGTAAATAATGCCATGGCATCAATGAATCTATTCCGGGCAATCTAAAGTACCCTCTGATATGAAACGTTGTGTCACTGTTCATCAGTAACAGACTAATGTCGCGACTACATAGATAGCGTATACCGATGAAGGATCATATTTTTTAAGTAAACACTACTGTATTCTAAAAGCGATTCGGACCAAAAGACACGAACCAAACAACAAAATGATAGTCATTATAATAAAAAGCCATTTTTACCGTGCGACTACAGGATTGCCTAAGTGCCACAATATCAAGCTGTCTAGTCAGACAGTAGCGATTAAAACTCAGGGGTCCGGACTGATGAAATAAACCAACTTGTGGGATAAAAGTCACACTTCAGGAAATGCCAATCGGCCAATCAAAAGATGAGGTTCTTATTTGTTCTTTGACCGAATCGTCTTTTTGTGATTAGAGGATGATTACCATTGCCGTTCAAACCATAATCAAACAATATAGTCTAGTGGCCAATCAGGTTCACCGATACGGTGGATCAATCGTGACGTCACACGTCGCGTCGATGTATTACATTTCTATTGGATCACACTCCCTAATGGTTAACAGAATATGGCGTCTACCGCTTTGGTTCGTTCAATCAAACATTCAGTTGCGCTTCTGTCCTGCTGCTATGACTGATCCGTTTTGCCTTGATCTCCAACCAGATTTATATGATAAGCAATCCAAATATCACAACTCCACTTGGTCATACTATTCATGGGATAATTGAATTCACCCGTCTATACGGAACTAAACAATATATTTTCCAGCATACATGTTTAAAGACCTAAAACAGGGCAAATTTTGCAGGGTTGAAGCTACATCTTAACAAAGTTGGAAGACCTAGATCCTTCACCACACTCAGCCCGGATGATCACTGGCAGCTTATCGCTGAGGAAATCCCCGGTACTGTTAACAACCATGTTTCTGTAAAATACTGCCTACTTAGTAAGAAGCCGAAAAGCTAAAAGAGTACAAACAAACCCCTGACTACACTGAAACGTTTAGCCTGAATCAGATACCAACCAAAACAAACTGAACTTGCGTTTGGCGAGTACATCACGTGACATAATCGTACCGCGACTTTTATTAGAGAGGAGCTTCTTGTCGTTAATGCGATCTTGCTCAGAAACTGAAGGCGGACCTTAAGCTTTTCCCTGGCGAGATCGCAACGTACACAAGGATCAGAGGTGACATTTCTCGGCTGCAAACTTGTGGTGGATTTTCCAGCACAGATTCATAGCTGACCAACACTTCGGGTAAATGGAGTTCACAGCTGCTAAGTACGAATGACTCCGGGGACACAGGCAGTAACCTAACTGATTTACCCCAGACTTCAGTAGCAGACATCAGAATCAAAACAGAGAGTCTACTATTTCACACATCATCGGTTCTAGTCATTATATCTTCTGTTTTATTGAAAACTGCGCCGGAGAATTAACAGAATCGTTTGCACTACTTTTTATTTGTTGGTTGTCAAATGGCTGTTTATCGGAAACTCGGAAACAGCACACAGTCACACCTTTTCGAAAAGTGGATGCAGATAAGACCTAACAATCCATCCATTAATAACTTTGTTTTCAGTGGTATCTGAAGTAATGGACTGTTTACAGTAATTGGGAGAGATTTATTTGGACAGACTGGAGCGATAGTATAGTGTGTCTCTATCTTTTAGCCAGCAATGTATGCTGTTGAACAAACAACTAGAGGGCCTAATAACATGAAGGGTGCTTAGAGAGCTGTGAAGTTCTGGAAGGTCTTCGAATGCCGGGAATGTTGGGAATGTCGAAAAACCTGACTTTATAATTTGGCAAAAGTACGAAGTTTATACAATATTACCTAGTTTCAGGGCTTGCCTCAAGAAAAACGACCTAGCGTTGTCGCGAACAGAAGTTGTGTGAGCTGTTAACAGATCGCATACACGTGTGTGCAGATCTCAGTTGACCTGCCACCACATATCATTGATCGGCTAGCTCATGCGCACCTCATCTGCACAGCCATTCTGTTAGCACCGTACGGTAAGTGCATTTGAACCTGTCCAACACACGATTTTTCCTCAACTAGATTCAGTTACACATTCGTTATTTACACAATGTTGCTTTTTAACGTGTTCATCCTTGAGAAATAGTCGCTTTCTCATAGACTACAAGGTGGCTATTTAAGGGCTTTTAAATGCACAAGCATGTGAAAGAAGCAACCCGTTCCGTACTAGTCATACGTAGCGCTCGCAAATGATTTAACATTATATCTGCTTGTAACATTCTGTATACAATTTTACTATTCAGTATCACTCTCATGGCTTAAGTATTTACATTAAGTGACCACACATCATACAGTGCTGTCTGAATTTGAAAGCTTACGGCTCTAACGAAGTACGGTTCAAGCCTAATCGGCTGCCAACTTTTTTAACGAGTTGAAAATTTTAGCTCATATCTGAACCTACCTCCAACGGTATAATTCTATTTTCACATTGGTTGAAAAACAGTCAGAGAAACTGAAGCAGTTCAAGCCATAGTTTGAACTGTTTTTCTATTTCTCTGACTGCAGATTAAACACATCCACTTTTTAAGACAGCTCAGGAAAGGGCACACTACTGTTTTTTCAAAACCCATTGGATAGGCGAACACATCCGGTCTCAATACTATTCCGAGATTGCTTACGGCTATGCTGATAATAAGCGAAACATTTCTGCTGTCTGTTACCGCCCACCTATACACACACACACAAGTACGTGTATTTCATAACCCGTTTCAAAACTCATTAAAAATAACGTTATTCGCTCTTTTTTCGGCCCGTATTTTTCTACGACCAGTTGTAGGGTGAATTTTTTCATTGATATGTTAATCTTTTCAAGTACAATAGAAAGTACCTGATCAGACAACCGGTAAATCTGTTCAATAGATCTGTCTGTTCAAACTAGTTACAAGGTAATCATTTCCAACTTTTAAGCTGAATGACACAGGAAAATTGATCAGCAAAGTTTGGTTTAATCCACAGCAAAGGCTGTTAGGTCCTGTAATAGGTATATCAAACACTCCAGTGAAACGTTGTATCACAGTACGTAGAATTCCGCTTTCTGTTTATAAATTAACCCTGTAAACTACTTGGTCACATGTCCACTGAATTGTTAAACTATTAAATTAACGCAAATATTACAAATCAGGTAAATAAAAATATATTTATTGTAAAACATGAGACTGATGGCCTTCAAGTAAGTGTGATACCTACGGAATACAATGTTGTAGTAACACTTACGAGTAGGAATGTGGAAAAGGTTTTATTTTCTCACCAATCTGCGAGTCAACCCATTAAATTTTCGTTAGACAAAACAGGAAAATGAAAACGCGATATAAAAAACAGTTTTGTCTTTCACATGCTTTAACGTCCGCATGGGTTGATGTTCCGTGGTTGAGTAGGTGGCTAAATTCTCCATCATTCAAAAGCTCACTAACTTTTCCGCGTACTCTAAATTTCTTTTTAAGATCAAATGAACTGGGTACACATATAAAAACCTTCTGGTTAATCAAATCTTCAAAGTGGTAATCGAAGACCCTTTTCGAAAATTATAGAAATCAGTCGTATTCTTTATGGTCAAGCCATGAGAAGGGATCCTTTGTCGTGGACTCGTTGAGTGGTCGCAGCAAAAGGCCGAAGAGAGTTGTTGAGTAATCTTATCGTCTAACAGGAAAATAGAAAACGTGAGTGTTTAACTGTACACTGTTCATATTGTTGAAACCTCGGAAAACATTGTCAGCGTATTATACGATTTACTTCAGTGACACGTGATAACTGCTGGTATCGAGCTGCCGGTTTAACTTGGACTTTTGGACCCGTTTATTCAGCAACTATCGACATGTTCAAAATTGTAAGGGATTTTCGAGCTTCAAGGAGTGGCTGATAAGATCCTAGTAACCTAACTTGCTTTTCACCATTAGCTTCTTGTTACCGTGCAGATTTTGGTAGAAAACCAAATCTGATTATTTAAAACGCCCCGAAGGGTCATTCATCCGAAACAATTAAGAATACTTGAGCCACTCTTCAGCACTCATTTCGCCACCCTCATCAGATAGAAGCAAGGTGCTGTGGTAGTCTCAATTGTGAACAGCTACACACGCTCACAACGTAACGAATTTGGCCAACCCCTCCAAGACACATCTACAGTACTCAAGCACGCTCAAGTGTACGTTGATGTAAGGGACTAATGTCATTTTCTCTCTGAGATGCTTGTACAGCTTTCTTTCCCATCAATTTTCACCAAAATGATCGACTCCAGAGTACCACGTGATCCATTACAGTTGTCGACTATCGATGTAACGGAATGCTAGATTGTAGAGTATGCTAAGCATAGATAAATAAATGTAACGGGTTTGAATATCTTTTCCTAAGGTTTGAGTCTGCAGAATGGTTTAAATTAAATGAATGTGACGCGCACTCGGTTGTTACATTAGTCTATCACATCTAAATCGGCGTTATGAGTAAACGTTTAACCTAAAACTGTATGTGTCCTCTCAGAAGCACTCTGAAGAAACTACTCTGCTTACCAGTGGAAAACAGAAGAGGTGCCTTCAAAAGCAAGATCACTTTTATCAGTTTTAAACAATTTTTGGACAGTTGATGAAGCTCACATGTTTTCCCTGATTCTCAACATTCATCAGATAATTTCAAAAGAGAACTGGACGGCACCAATCGGATAATGTACTAAGGATTATTGGTAGAATGATATAATTTACCTGTGAGAAGGTGAATACTGGCATCCCATCGAGAAATTGTGGCTTCAAGAGCTGTTTACATTTGCTGGTTTTTTATGTAATTTAGGCCAATATAACGCCACACACATTTCGGTGTTGATCAAACAATTTATACTCAATAACCCGCTCTGCGAATGCCTTAGGTGAAGGAACCGAAGAAGCATAGAGTGAACACGTATCAGTTTCTATTTGACAACAACAGCCATACAAAGCGTCATTCTTATAGTACAAGCACGTTAAGTCAGAAAACTATTTAAAACCACTGCAATACTCAGCATCAAGCACCTTCCTGCTCTCTTTCGTTTGTTGTACGTAGATGTACTTGTCATTTCAAGCTTGGATGCTGTCTGTGTCATCGGAAATCAATACCTCTGCTGTGACCACAAAGACTCCCGGCATAAAGATTCTCTTACTACAATCCATTACAAAGTATGCCAAAAAGTGACCAAGTGAACAAGCACCAGTTTTCATGATTGATTTGAGTCAAAATTTTTGGTAGTCGTCCATCGTCGGTTTATCTCTTGATCCTTCCTATACAACAAACGCACATGTTTCTAAAAGACGTTTATAGCTGTTGGTCTTCCTGGCGCTAAAAGCCCACCTATTAGTTTCTTTATATTCGACTCAAGCTATACAGCTCACAAACAAAGGTGTACATAATACAACACTACGATATATTCGTCATCAGCTCTATTACTCCCTAACTCCTACTCAAATCAACTATAACAGATAATCTCACATCGATTGACTTCACATCACCCACTATTTTGGGAAAGCTGGCAAAGTTACATGACAGTAAGTCTCCCGGATATTAGCTCACATATTTATTGTCAACGGGGTAATCTGTCGACAAATGATCCTGATGACTGTGCGAAATATTCTAATGTTTTCAATGCGAGGACGGACTTTACGAAGACAGAGCAATTCGTATCGTGTCAGTTGTCCTTGAAATTGGTGAGCAAACCAAAAATAACGATTACGTATTTATTTGCTTTCGTATTTTAAATTTAAGAGTGCATGCTTATCGACTAATTTCGCTAGCTCCTTGACCAAACTTCATTGCTGCCGAACATTCGACATGGATACTATAAGTAACTTCTATGTCCAATTTTCCAACTAATTTCGTGAGAGCTGGTTACGAAAAATTTGGACTTCAGTTAGATTCACACCTGCAGCAGAAGCATCATGCTTGGACATAGTGAATACCGTACCAACTAAGCTAGGACGTCATGCCGGAAGCCCAGACATTTCCTATTTGGACTAAGTTAATAGCGCAACCCACAGTGCCATATAGGAATCATCAAATAACTCAGCGGACTGACTACCCAGACAGCGTTTTTCAGACTCTTCATGGCGGAATCCATCGACTCCACTATTCAGTGCCGAACTAATGTTACCCATAGGTAGTGTGGCAGTGTCGCTGATTCGAATCTGGCTGAAGCCCAAATTTTTTGCAGGTGACGGCCTGGAATTGAATAACGATGTTGCCTACTCTGTCACTGATCTCGTGGTAAGATTATCTATTAATAATGTATCAAAACTGGCTCGATCTGCGTATATTACGTCCTTTTCCAAGCGCCTCGTTTTCAAGCTCCGTTTCGCCAAGTCACAATCGTCTTACCGTGGATTACTGAGTGAAACTCTAACACATCAAATAATCCACCTGATTTACAGGAAACATTAGTTTAGTATCCAGGTGTGCTAATTCTAGAACATACTGTCTGAATTTGTCTTATCAAGGTCGTCAGCTGATTATTCTGGGCGTATATTCTACACACACCCAGGACACCGAAACAAGTTATCAAGTAGCTTGACCATCATGTGCAATTCTGTAAGGTGAAGTTGCACTCGAACTTTCATTAATTGTACCATTCACCCATTATTTACTGTAAGCTGGATACCATATGTCTGATAGGTTGCAGCTGAGGTTTCTTTGTTACTCGGTCTTTTCACCTTCCCCCCGATTTATCTCCATCACAATACTGAAGTTGCTAATTTTCCTAAGGCATTTCACAAAAGCAATTCTAACGCCCACCAATACCTTTGTCTCAGCTATCCAGAGCCAAATCAAAGTTACCTATGCACAGTGTTAAACATAATGTAGTGTATTATACATACGCAACAAAAGGTATAATTTGTGACCTTCGAATAACCTTCACGTTTCACATAAACTACGGTCACTGACAGTTATGTCAGACAGTCTTGAAGTGATAAATAATTCCTACAGTATTCCATACTAGCAGAATAGGGGTCATAATATTCACCTCACAAACACGAAGATCAGCCGTTAGCACACAGTCCGGAATGGGTTTCATAGTGATGATCACCTTCAGAAAGCTATGAAATGAGGTTCGTCGACATTCCTCTTTGTTTTACCACAGAACAATCATTATTTGTCCGCAACCACCGACGTCCTAAAAACATCTCTCGCTTTTGGCCCCTAAAAGTAGTTTGTTAGCTATTTTATGATATTTTTGGGCGATGCGTTCCTGATAGTTGAAACATCTGTCACTGACCGTGAAGGTAGTGTTTACTCTGATAGTCACAGTCCAGTAACCTCGGTTGCTTTAATGTCTAGCCAGCTGACGTACACGACCAAACTAGGTTGCCCATAGCTAGGGTATTTTGTCACTGCTTGGTGTTCAACCCATATATTTCATTTGGTCTGTCCAAAACACAACCAGTTCGCGATGTGCTCTCTTTTGATTTCCAGTATAGAAATAAATGGTTATGAATGGTGCAACCAGTCGTTATCGAGTGGATATGACGAAAGTGAGTTAACGCATTCACATCAGTTATATATATAAGCCACATCAGTTAGCAAAAGAATGACAGGAAAGTGTTTTAGCTATAACAAGAAAATTGGTATTGCTAACATGCGGAAGACTAGATATGCATCAACCTATATGATATATACGTACAAATTTGACTGATGTTAACTTCTGACATGCTGATACTGTTGAACAACAAAATCTACGATTGTCTAAACATATTGATAGTCGTAAACTTTAACGTTCGGTGAAACGTTCACACATATACAAATTTTAAGTGGTTTGAATGAGACGATACGAAGTCAAGCTCGCTTCCAATTCAAGCGAGATTCCTACAAAAACCACCAAATGAAAATAAACACATCACTGACAAATTTCGAGATTGGCAAAACACATCGATATTTTAGCCTAATTCTTCATGTTTTGGGTATTCGGGTTTGTGAGGTCACCTTCAATGATAGATGGTCTGTCGAAAATGTACTATTTGTATTCACCAGAGTGCATTGCTTTCTGTGGGAATCACTTGAACTAACGGAACAGTGTGCATTTTGGTAACGTATCGTTGCACCCTTCCGAAGAATTTCTGACCCAAGCTAGGGACAACAGCAAATGGATTTTCAACCATTCAACAACACTTGAAATCACACTGACTCAAATTGTATGAAATATTTACTCACTTAAGTCAATAGTGAAGAAGATACAAGATTAACAGTGTTGAACATTTGAATACTAACAAACGGGAATGCATTAGAGCAATCGATAAACAGAATAAGGTCGCAATTTTACCGTTTTCAATCACAAAAATGACGTATCTATTCATCCATGAATTGTTTACTGATTCCAACTTTACCACACAAGATTATCGCAGTTTAATTCCATGGATACAACGTTATTTTCTGTTCTATTTGATTGGTAGCGTTATGTAACATGAATTGCTCAGCTGTGATGTCGTTCTTATATTTGAAAATGTCAGTTGGTTCACCGAAAACAAGGCTCAATAAACTATATCAGCTAACGTTGTTTGGCAGTGGAATTAACAAAAAAGACCAATGTGGCAATCCCATATCTGATAGATTATGATCATCAAGTTTGTGCTATGGTTAATTTTGGTATGTTTCAAAAATCCCAATAGGTAAGTAAAAAACAGTCCAACAAGGAGCGTTAACCAATGTCGAACCAAATGTCATTGGTTATACAATTTATTTCTGTTAGTAGAAGAAACGTTTACACACCTTGCAGCTTCCAAGTTTATTGTTCCATCATCCCCTTCATGCACTGGGTCAAGTAAGTGACCCTCATTTCGTGGGGCTCTATGTGTGCATACCTCAGACCAAACAGTAGACTCCTCTTCGAGAGGACAAGCGTTCATAGTATTATAACTCTGACAATAAATTTATCATATTCACTAACGGTTCCTTCTAGAAGCGCACTCGATAACCCTTATAGTTCTGTTGATCAGTTTATCAGTTTATTTTTAGTCTTACAGTAAAACGGAGTATTTACATAATGTTTTGGAAGGGATATACAAGACCCTGTACTTTTTCAAACTCACGGTCTTATTGGAAAGAAATCTTATTTGTTAACGTTGGTCAGGTGATGAAAATACCAATTATTTCGTACATTCTCTATTTGAATTATCCCAGAACGTAGAACTGATGTGGAAACGAAGGTAGCATTTTCTAAGCAAATCAACCCCCGTCGGTTTATATAGTGTGTTGAGTTCTTGTTCATTTCACGATAATACTTGCTGTCAACCGCTTTGTCTTGTGTAAAAAAAACACGTCCACACTATCAGACTGATTAAACTGGAGATAGCGAAATACGGTTAGTTCTTCAGCAAAAATCCCCAACCAAAAATTAGCACGTTCTGAAAATAGCACCATCTATGGTAGAAGGAAATGAAAATTAATGGTTATTTTCACTGTTGAAAATGCATACTGTAATCAACTTAAAATATCTACGACGAGTTCAAAAATCGTTTACCCTACTCTCAAAATCAATACCGCTGTTACGATGACGGCGTTACGTAGTGTGTGAAATAGCTGTATAATTACTCACATGTTTGCAACATCTTAATCAGTTTTGAACTTAAAAAGTACGGCTTTGTGAAGGTACACAGGAATACCACAAACAATGGTTGTTATCTAACCTGTATCTGTTCGATTACAATTCTTCCATTTCATTCTACTTGATGTAGACCGTTAGACTCATGTTGTCAGTGGTCCATGCTAACAGAACAGATAATGAAAATTTTAGCTCTCAATGCTGCCTGATCAAAGTGACTGGGAATTCCAATAACATATTGCTACGGTCCACAAGTGTAACCCGACGCAAACATTCGGATATACTTGCAAGACAGACTATTTAATATGGCCTGCCGCATTGTGTAACTATGGTCTCTTACAATACCTTCAGATCAATCTTTTTGAAATGCATCCCCATGATGGATAAGTTTTGGTTAACTTGCATCATGAGTAGCCTACTAAAAAATTGGCTAGCATAAAAAGTTCGAACACTTCACGAAGTTTATTGATAACATGAACCCAATAACCTAGTCAGCGATCTTGTGCAGATTTAGACCAACTGTTTACTGAAAAACGTGAACAGCATTTTGTCGTTTCATAGTAAATTCTTATCGACGGGGCTATTCTTTACGTTGTCCTGTACCGTGCTGAGGCCATAATGTTCAATCATATGAATCGTGAATAACGTGTAGGCCCATGTGCAAAAATGACCAATCGAACAAGAACTGTTGGTACTCCCGAAAAATTATCGTGATGACTGATATCTAGATCGTTACTTTGGCTACTGTCCTCATCCTCAATATGTTCACTGTACGCTGAAATACAAATCACGTACTCAGAGCCATAGTGTTAGTACAAGAATAAAGTACTCTTTAAATGATTGCAGACTTTTCGTTCTCAATTGGACGAACCTATTCTACTCCAACCGGTAAATGATTTCCATCAGGTGAGCGTAATTTTAAGCTAGCTCAAAGTGAATGCGTGGATACACATAGACATACACACCGAAAATTGTTTTGACAGGTTTTAATGATTGTGGTTTGCTAGATCAATGTGCTTACTGCACTTTGTCAAACATCCCACTATTGATAATACGTGTTCAGGGCAGTAGCTCACAAAATATACAATCCAATTTGGGTGATCCAAATTGTGGCAGGTACTTCAGGATATTTTGTAAAACAAAAAGCAAGTTGTCGTATCATATAACACGTGGATGAATTCAACACAACGATATTCATTCAAACCACGGTGTGGCAAAAATGCGCGTTTTCTTTTAGTCACCATCAGGCCAGATACATCGAGTTTGTAAGAAACAATTTTGTCAGGGCGAAACGAGTGAAAGAAGAATCAAGCTATGTAAGGTCAACCACGTTAATCTTACAAATGGAGACAAGGCTTTAGTATAACTGGGTCACAATTATGATGAAACAGGGACCGCACCAGTTTGTTTGATCAAGAAGTGGGTGTATTCCATGACAACCGTAATATGTGAATAAAGTGCTTATATACACAGAAGGGCGGATTAATCGATCGACACCTCATGGTTTTCGACCGATTGTCTTTGTCTCCATTAATCGGATTTAAGTAAAACAATGTTACCCCCAGACTTGAGTTGGAAAACATGTTGTGTTTGTGCTTTGCATGCTAACCTAAATCTACCAGTTGCCATGCCTCTATCCTCATATTCAACTTGCCACAATCGTCAGTGCCCGGAAAACGGATATGCAAGATCTCAGTTAAATTAAACTGGGAGAAATTAGTGCGACTGATCTTGATAACAAGGGTGAACAACTGTTAGGTGGACTGGGTTGCCCAGGTTTTTTGTTTCCTGTAAACAGCTCTATGATGGCTGCATATTCAGGGGGGCATTATTTGCTAAATATTTACCTATATACGCCTGTCAAGGTAACTCGTATAGTTATTCAATTTTGTATCCTTCAACAGTCCTTTCGAGCGCTCGACAATTACACGTTTAGAATGGGTGTGCCTTCGATTGCTCTCAAACAGGCAATAGGTCACTTCTCTCGCGCTAGTTGTTTTTCCTTTTTGCTGCTGTTTGGTGTAGGGTGGGTCAGAATTTGAAACCTTCAAAATTTTTGAATAGTCCCAAAATATGTGATGGTAGATTGTCACAAATCGGTTTCCCGTCAGTTTGACATATCCTAAGACCAAAATATACGTGCTCAACAGAAAAAACCAGGAACTCTCTTAGACATGGTTCATGTATGTTACCCGTTTCAACAAAAACTGTAGCTTACGAAAAGGCGAGTCACAACGATGTGATAACCAATCCATAAAACATCTGTATGTATACGATTTTACTGAGATTCAGGAGTTGTCCGGTTATTACTGATGATCGTGCCACAGTTGCAAAATCACATTTCAGTTCTCCCACGTACATTTGAACATCATTCCGGTTTGACTGCGACGTCTGACACTTTGCTATCCCAGGCCGGTGGATGGTTGGTTTCCACAATCTGAACGTTTCTCACAGTTACCTGTAACACTGACTTGCCGATAAACCCTCCTTCAGTAGAAAATGCCGTGGATTACAATTTTGTTATCGTTTGCGGTAATAAATAATATGTAACGTCTCTTGGATCGACTGCTTACTTTCGCTTTTGTGTTTAGGGATAACCATACTGACCCTTGTTCGTAAGATTCAACACAGTGTATGATCTACTTATCGTAACAATCTTTCGGAATTAGTCACTTTAGTCGACCTTCTAAAATGGATCATACTTCTATTTTCTATCAACCCATTTTGTATCGTTTAGTCGCAGATCCAAGAAAACGGCGAAAAGGTGTCTTCGGTCAACTCTATATTTGTCATAGTCTTCACCATTATGGTTAATAATCGTTCAACTTCTACAAATTTTTTACCATCTGCCACTGTCGCCAAAACAAATTGAACATTTGTAGAGTTGACTGCTTCTGAACCGCGGTCTGACAGACAAGTAAGGTTGCAGTAAGACATACTGAACAATATTGATGTCTTTTTTGAAATGGATCTGGTTGTTTTGAAAGTGGACACCATCCTCAAAGCATTGCCATTTTCATGGCCGTTGTGTTTAAAGAAAAAATAAACTTGAATGTACTATGACGGAATGAAGTCTCGTTGGTCTTATTACACAGTGCCTTGGGAGTTGTCAAACCCAGTTTCCCATACCACCCGAAGGATAACCCATTAGAATATGAAATTTAATACCACACCAAGAACACTCTCGAAAAGAAACTAGTCCAACCTTTGAAATATTTCTACAGAGGGTGAAATATTGTGAACCAGGCAGTCCATTAAGGAATCAAATTTTAGAAGCATACACAAGAAACTTTCTGTGGTTTGCACTGCATCCAATCGCCCTCAAAGAAACACAGTATTATAGAGTTGTCAGACTAAATCCAGACATCAGGGCTGATGACCATGGTCCATAAATGTGTTAGTGAGCAACCTGGAGCTATCACTCTGACATGCAAAACATCATATTCAACGGATTAACAAACCTGGTTTGAGGCGTATTCAATAACATTATCGTCCCCTGAACTGTACGAAACCTGCAACCACCAAATGATCAACAGACCTTGTGAACAATAGTCTTCAGATGTGACATTTTGGAACTATGAGCATACAGCTGATATCAAAGGTTCCGGTTTGAAATTCAAGTATATGAAACTACTGTACTAATGGTATGAGTTCAGTAGGAACAACAAGGAATCAAAACGGTGCAAACCACATCAAAGTGATTTTCTAGGTGCTCGTAGCAAATAAATAAGCGAAAGTCTTTTCTTAACTGTATTCATCTTATTCATAACCTCGTTTACAACATGGGATCTAATGGTGATCTGTTGGTTCAGAATTATTTTGATGAGACGTCAGTAGTAGTCAGGACAACTTGTTTTTTTTGGCAGTTATGACAAACTAACACTATCTTATCCTTACTCGGACTTCGTGGATGGAATGTTGTGCCTTCTAAGACAGATACATTAACATAAGAACCACTTCCCATGGAACACTGATTGTAACCAGAGTGTATCCTGCACTTGTTTGTATGTACATATGACAGGTCGTCAAACAGTTTAGGTTGGGGTTTACTTTGACATAAACTAGTATCGCCTAATAATGTTTTGGAAGGGTTATTTCTGATTGCCGAGATATACGTACTTGTTGTCAATATTCTTTGGAATGTCTATAGATGTCAATTTTACTGGCTGAATTAGACAGGACATAAAATAATTATACAATTTCATCTCTTTCCATCCCTGGGTTTTCCGGCTTGTATAACGATTAATTTGTCCAGTGAAAAGTAATCCTACTACGAAGTGTTAACTGCTGTAATCCTACGAAGGATAGAACAGTCCCAAAATACCGTCTGGATTTTGCCGTAATTCAGACTCTTTCATATGCTGTAGGAGCAAAAATAAAATCGTCATAATAAGTGGTAATTGACTGATTTCCATCGGTGTCATAACCTCGTCTCCTGTTTCATCCAGAGTGGTTTTACTCTCACTTTTGTCAGCCCTATGAATAAATCATTTTTATAATATATTCATGTGGGTACGTGTAAGTGTGTTCAAGTGTACCAGTCCTGCCGATATAGAGGTAATGATGAGAACTTTGACAGGAGGAAGAAAGGATGGGGTGATTGAATAGTGGGCTTCACACATCAATGAATGTATAACACACTAGAAATGAAAGGTTACACGTTTTGAGATATCGACCTATATTGAGAAAGGCGACGAATTAGAAGTCATGCTTTTTACACAAACGTGTAAGGATTCCCAAATGCAAATTGCCTGGTTTGGTTATACGTACATTTCAAAGCTGCGATACCATTTTGTAAGAATGGAATATCTCGCTGAGCAGGGCGTTAAACAATGTCAATTGGGATAGTGTTACATTACGGGAAATATTTGTGAACTTGAACAAAGTTACAATTTCAAGAGAATGATGTGGATTATAAAGAGTGTTGGAATTGGTCCAACAGAATATTACCCTGTCTGTCCTCACTATCAAAAACCAATCGGTAATGAAAACAAGGACTCAACACGTTGACCCTCTTGTATTAGTAATGTCTCTGGAAAATAGAGTGTACAGAGAAGGCACGTCAAGCTAGCGAAGCACAGAGCGAGTAGTGATTGTAGACCCGGGGCGGATATTACAAAAGAGACAGCCTGACTAACATGAAGGTAGGTAAGAAACTAAAACCATCAAAAGTGTACAGGTGAATTCGACCATCGAAAATATTATTTATTGTAGTCGCTACGAGCGGCAGAACGTTTGACCGTCCAACTTAATGTAAAGTATCTTCAAACGCCATAATGGTCGTTGTTGGTCACTCCAGTCTTCTATAATTAACACGTTCGGTCTGTAAAACAGAAGACCAAATAGTATTCAATTACTTTGACTGGGTAATACCAAGAAACAGTTTTGAGAATTGAGTATCTTCTGGCGATTCGTAACTCACACCGAGTACCAAACCCTGTTTTGAACGTACCTACTGAAGAAATAGAAGGGGGAATAGATAAGTGATTCCATTATATGACAAGAAGATAAAATCCGGCTCAAAAATTCACGCAGAAACTGTTGATTACAGAAGGAAAACTAAATGCCGTCAAGAGGTTCAAGAAGGGGTCGATATTAATTTTAGTCTGTCCTACAACGCATTCACTGCAGCAGTGTTTTAGTTCAGTTGATATGCTTCTGTACGACCATCAAAACTTCTGAAGGTGGAAATCTGATATCGCTTCTAACCGACGTTCCGCCTAACATCGGAAAGCCGACAGCGTTTTGTCAAACTAATTAATTTCTCTGGAATTTTGACTGCTATATTAAATTATATTAAAGAATATGCTCAGTTGTCATTTTCTCCGCGTTCGGCTCTCATGCAACCTAAGTAACATGTCGGGGCAGTGACACTGCATTTTTAAAGCTGGGGGATCCCAGCGGAAAACACTCTGGAAACCAGTGACCCAAAATAATATGTAGCCAAATTAGTTGTTTCTCTAACTCGGGTTGTCTGCTCTATACACAACTCTTCTTCTGAAATTTACTAACGAAGGTCGACCCGTTAACGTCAACCAGTATGTTCTGTTACGTAATCGAAACCCAAAACCGTTGGCAGTCACGGAAGCTAAACTTGAAAAACAATATCCACCATCCCTCCGTTCAAAAAAGATACCAGTGCCGTCAGTATCATTGCAGTGGAAGTGATCGTGATCTCCTAAACAAGAGCTACTTAATTTCTGTTGTTATTTTTACCATGCGCCCTTTATGTATAATCAATGATTCTACGTATGAGACCGACGAAAACAAGCGAAATGTTATTATCGGGGTAAACGCTTATACTAGACAGCATACTCAGAAAAATTTGCTTGCTATGCAAAAGTCCCAGTAAATTTCCGTTTGGTCGTCACTGTTTTCAGGAAATTAGTCTGCACATTATTTGGAAAGCTACAATGTTGATCACTTGGTAAAAAACAACTTATATATCACTAAAATTACCTGCCCTTATGCTTTACAATCAACTATTTGATTGATTACGGTTTTGAATAAATGTCAATAAGATACAAGGAAAAATCGCACAATCTAGCGCATGAACGATATCTTTCGGGATTTGTTGCGAAACATGACATAAGAAAAAACGTGTGTGTTTTAAGACAATGATCGCGCCTTATCAATTATATGTTTCTTTTGTGGGTTGTGCTCAAACTTTGGTTGAGATTACTGTCTAATTAAAGCGAATTTAGTGAACATTAGTCACTTAGAACTACTTTATTATACGGTCAATAAGGTGATGAGTTCACATAATTGATCAGTCTACATGATTTGCTTAGTAGTTGAAGGTATCGAGGTTGAAATTAAATGGCATATTCCTAGTAGGTGTTAAACCAGAAAAAGTTTATCCGCTTTGTGACTGGCTCTCATATCCACTCTTAACAGTTCCGGAAAGAGACATGCTAGTGTACATATAGTGGTAACCCTAGGCGATCCAGCTGATTACACTATAACCAGAAAGTTCCAGTGGGCCACAATATGAAACGCGGGAAGTAATTATATCAGTCAAACACAACAGGCATGATTCGGCGGCTGGATTAATATGTAGTCAAGCAGATTTTTAATTCCTTCCCAGATCACAGTCAATGTGGCTATCTCTGTAAGGAATTGATTGGCACCTAAGTACCTTTAAATCCGGAGTTCGATCCTTTTTCGTTAACAGTGAATTCTTTTAAATTTGTTCCTAACAGTCATTAATGTATTCTTAAGAACATATCTTTATTGATAAGCAGTTTTTCTTCAAGCGACTCTTTATTTGGTTCTGTAGAATTGGTATTGGAACAAACTTCGCCTGGAGGACTAAAAGGCAACAAATTTAATGGAGATTTTGGTTATTCAAAGTTTTCTCGTATCATCCGTATTCTTTGCAGTGAGTAAGTGAAGTGTACAAAAAGTCGGAGTTGTTGTCAGTGCACATTATTAAAATGGAAACCGGAGCAGACAGTTAAACTGATTAATTGGAAAAGTCATGCGGTCACATTGACTTTCCTATTCTTAGTCATTTTTATCAATCAATTTGAGAATGCATGTTGTGAGTTTCTGTTCAACGTGAAACAAATTGGGTATAATCATTGCATTCAGTTTGTCAATTTTATTCCAATAACAGAAACGTGGCTAGTTAAAACATTGAATCTTGAGGCCGGGTTTACTTCTACTCTTGGTAAACTGCAGGCAGAACATGGGCTACCAAAATAACCATTTACTAAATAGTCCCTTCAAAAACTTTATGACAAGATGAATGAGTGTGTTTGGTACCAACTGAAATATGTAGTATCTCTTACGGGCGCGAATATGGATTTCTGTTTGTTTCAAGCCGCTGAAGGACAAGCTTTACCAAATTGTTGTGTTTCTCATACTACTCATCAATCCGCTTATGTTTAAACAATCAGAACAAAACGAGGACTACCCAGGTGAGTCCCACAACGAGTTTAACAAATGAGGACGCAAACAGCACAAATTGGTGAACTCGATGTATACAGTCTCACATTAACCATTATTAAACATCCCAGTACACTACGACAAAACGTTTCGCATCAAGCTAATGCGTGTTATTTTTGTGCTATTCAACCTCAAGTTTATTGGTTTTAATGGAAATTATGTTGTCCATACAAAGATATCTGAGCTGATCCATCTAGGTGCTCTGGCGTCGATGGGATAATGGTTGGTGATGATTGATACTTGATAATTTCCAGATGAATACAACCTGTATGTTTAAGTTTCGTGAGTGACGCCAATAAACGAAATGTTACCATGTCGCAAAACGTGTATCTTTTCTGTTGTTGAAGGTAACCCTGCAATCTGCTATAGTTATAATGCCAAGATAAAATTATCTTATTTCCCTGGGCGATTATCTACTGTTCGCGAATCAGCGCTCAACCTAACTGCATGCACAATTATCATCCGTTCGTGAGATTATAGATTCCTCTTAGAAGCTTATAGGACAAATCAAATGAATAAAACGAATGCATTGCTGTTTTTTTTAACAAATTTTTGTTTCCATGATTACTCTAATGAAGGAACAAAACAGCAAAAACTCTGAGCCGGGAAATCGCTTTATTAGAAAATCCCCGCTATTCGCGATTAGGTCCTTAGGCAAATGCATATCGTCTGGACGCAGTCGTTTTTATTATATGACTGTTGTGTTGACCTCGAAGGACGATATCATCTTTGATGACAACCAAGAAAGAAACCTGGAAGGATTTGGCCTTATTCGCCTAGGCGTATTGCGCGATGTAACAAAGGAGAAATTTGCCAAGGAGCCTTCGGGTCGGCATATGCATTTCAATTGGTCTTAGTTTCAGTGGTAGAACGCTGGAAAACATATGGCTGTGGAAGTTAGATTTTTAGTGGAACACAAAATATAACTGTTCCAAAGGCCTTCAATATGGCTTGTCTAAGAGATCAAGCAGAAGTACGTTACCACTAGTGAAGGAACTTCCACTTAACCACCTCGTTCTTCCATTTTGTACTGACAGGCAGCTTATGCTTGCTTTCCAGGTGCCTTGATGAGTAGACAATGAGCCGAACTCGGCCTTTCCATACAGCAATGACAGCTTAGCCTAATTACTAATAGTTAGTTTCAACTGCATATGGTTGTTATGATGAACTCAGCATGTTTCTCTGTCTTGTATAAATCCCCTATAATCAAGTTGAACTTACTGGCATGTCCATACCGTAAGAAGAGCTACCGTGGCTGATCGTGCTGGGATTACGCCCAACAATTTCAGTACCCGGGCTGTCGAAGTGGCTCACCCGGTTCTATTTATTTCAAGAGACGCCATCAGATTGCGTCCTTCCCATAAACTGCGGTTGGTATGACATGGATCGTGTTCACCTTACAATCAGAATCGAACTTAAGCGAAACAAAATAGATTCCTTTTCGCCCGACAGGGTGACGAGTTTGGAAGTTAATTTTCGTTGGCGCCCCTCAGCATTGTGTTGGCGATGTATCTACTGAAGTTGCACCAGTAGTAAAAATATAATTCAAGATTTTCGGTGGGAAAGTGATCAACAGATACCATCGTGCGGACGTTACATCCGCTACCATGTTACTTCTGCGATGGCTGAATATCCACTCATTAATTTTGAATAATGCCACTTTTGAGCAGTTTCATTAATAGTCAATGCACTTAACCACTCACCCACTGTAGTAACTGAACAATCTCGATCTAAACCTTGGATGGTTAAGTGTTCTTCGTTTCCAGGATAGGTTAACCACTGGATCGTGAAAAAAATTTCCATCAGCGCCTCCTCGCCAGCATCCACCAGTACAGAGAACAGATGGCCCGAGTACTTCGTATAAAATATAGCCAAATGGGTAAATACAACGTTCGCGTTTTGAAGTATATTCGTACTCATCGATTCAAGGAAGGGGTTTGGTAGAGAATAAGCACTTAGCCTTGCAAAATCCTTGGCTGCGCCGTCTGTGAACGTAATATTCTGACTAAGATTGACCTCATCTGACAAGAAAAGCACTAACACTAAGTGAAACTCAAGTTGTGACATGTTTCGGTGCAAAAAGCCGCAAAATTTGACTCGTATCAGCGAGAGTTGGTTTCTCTCCACAAAACTACCAACGATCTAGTTCCGTCGTGCAACCATCGCCAAAGGTTCCTTCACCGGAACTGGTCACATTTCCAAAGTTGTTTGCTTGACAGTAACCAGAAGCTGTTATATGCACCAAATTGGCAAAAATCCGAAATCTTACTGATAGCATAATCACTACTATACGGGTGATTTGCACCCAAATTTGGGGTCATGTTTAACCACTCACACAGTACATTGTGTTCGATAGAGCCGCGTGACCGAAGGCTCTACGTAAAGACTGCAGGTGACGACGGAGCTGTGGAATTGGACATCAGTATAGTGGTTGATTTCAGAAGTGAGGCTATCTCGACTGATAAATTTAGAAAGTATAGAACAGGCGTCCATAATGCCATCATATCACGAGATGTCGCTTGAAATCAGTTTTAACATGCAGTGTACCCATCTCTCTTCAAATAATGCTAATTTTTGACCGTACAGCACACTTGTGAAGAGAACTTAGAATTGGTTACTACCCCCTTTCCGTTAGATGTCCCGCAGTAAGATGTCGCTTTTCTGTCCCGAAGCATGGCACTTAATTTTTCTAGCCCTTGGGTGGCTCGAGGAATCATTGGTTTCCCAATACTGTTTCCCGTTTCAATTTTTTCATCCATCGTCTTCCACTGGACACTTTCGGTCGCTGATTATAGTGTACTCTGCCTTTGATATTCCCATTGAACAGATGTGCCACTTGTTTAACGTTAAGTATTTTGCAAAGACACACAACTGAAAGCCAGCTTACTTGGAATTCTCCTTTTCATGTTTATTTTTGCTTATTCTTGTTAACACCTTTTGCTCTGCCTCTGAATGATGGTGTACATTTTGCTGTTTAATATAAACGATGTATAGCCTTACGTGTGGTAGTAGCAATTGTATTGGTTGTCGTCGTTATGTTTGTTGTGGTTACCGCTGCTACTGTTTTTCATCTCTTGTTGTCGACCGTTCACGTAACATTTGCCGATTACCGCGCCCATATCCAGCTATCGTCTCTCTGTGTTCAGCATTCTGACTGCCGAATGTGAATGCTAGGCGTTTGATTTACCAGTGAAAGAACAACTGATGAATCCCAATTTCGCCACATGACGTTAGGTTTGAGAACATATCTGTAGAGTGAGGGGTAAGCGATTCAACGATGACGTAAATATTCGAACATTGTAGATTGATGCTAATTTAGCCTTTGCAGGATATGTTATCAGGTCAACCGAAAGAATTCAGCTGAAGTTTCTAGACCACAGTTCAAACGACTTGACATGCCCAGAAGATGTAATCGGATAAAGGAGGTAGGGAATTGTCTCGCATTACAGCATTGTTGCTTTTAGGGTGAGTTCCTATTGCTTGTCCTGATCATTTGTGATCCAGCTGTTTACTTCATCCCAGATACTGTGTTCAATCAAACATAACAGCGGTAGATATGGAATGACCTTGTGAATGACAATTAGTCGAAGAGTTAACGGTATGCACTATGCGTCACCTGGGTAACTAAGGTCAACGAGTGAGTGTATGCATGCAAAAGTGCAACAAAGCTAGAACAAGGGTCGTACCTTTCTCAATACCGAATTCAGATAGACAAAATTATGGTAACCGCCCGTCACTAGTTGTCCAATCTTTAGATGCTGGCTAGCAAATTACAACAATTTAAGAGTAGTATCGGTATAACCAAACATCTAAATAATATCAGAAGGGTATGTAACCAAGATGTAATGTAAACAACAGACGAATATAAGAGGTGCACTTACAGCAAAGGTTCGGACAGAATACAGAGATACAACCCGTGGATATGTTAGTGGAGTGTTGGGTGGAATCCTGTAGATGTCAACTTAAGGATCTACAGGATGGAAACACTGTGTAGTCCACGGAGCACTGTAGCTGTGGTTTGTTCACTGGAGAGAGAGAGAGACCTAGTCGAATTGTGTTCACATGTGTGTACGGCCTCGTTGTCTTGTCAGCTCCGATGATGACACTGGGTTAGATCATGTGTCATAGTCTAATGTCCGAGATGATGTGTGTATGCTCGCATATGTGCGTATGTGTGTGTGTGTGCAAGTGACATTGACTACAGTCGTGTTGACAAAGTATGAGTCAGATGAGTATTCGGGCATTTGGTTCATTTCAAACTGAACATCACCCAGAATTGATCGCAGCTGTCGCATTCCCATAGAATTTCCAGTCGGCCCCTTTCGAAAAGAAGCACAATTAACCAAATCCCCGACTACTCATCAGTAATCTGAAATATCGCCTAGCAGGTTTGATGAGATCGGAGATTTCGACCTGTCTAGGAAGTCCTAATCACAGGGTTATCGATTGGAGTTAACAGACAGTAATTGTGTCTCCATTTCGAGACGATCGGGCAACCTGATCATTACTCACAAGCGAAAGTGGTTGAGTATTCACATATGATAATCCGGTCTTGCCTAACGTGAGGTCAGTGGCGTAGTGGTAAACACGGTTGCCTCATGAACAGCGTGTCCGTGGTTCAAGTCCTGGCAGTGGCGATGATATGCACTAGTGACGAGCTCTAATGAGAGCGAAAGTCGACTCTAGTGCTTCTTTTCGAAAGGGGCCGACTGGAAAGTCTATGGGAATGCGACAGCTGCGATCAATTGTGGGTGAAGTTCAATTTGAAAGTATGAGTCGTTCGCAATCACTGCGGCTGCATACGCGTAAGGGTCGCTCGTCGGTGGATGTGTGGGCATGACATTCAGGACAAACGCCACAGGAAGTCGGTCTAGGCATATGACCTTGACCACACAACGGTGTGCTGCTACAAATCTATGGGTGTGCAGTATGTATTTATGAACTGAGCGCTGGAGACAGCAGGTCAAATTTCTGACAGCTAATCCTAGTAGTTTATTCGAATGGTTAGTGAATAAACGACTAAGTACATAACTGTTCATTATGTAATTAGTAGATGAGTAAGCACTTTTATACTTCTGTAGTGGCGAATTACGTGATCGCAGATTTTACTTTCATGTAGGTCTTCAGACAAGTGCCCTTCACAAAGAAGGCGGATTCTGGTCTCTCCGTCGTCAAAGTAAATCATCATCATCATCACACGAACGTCTTGCTACAGTGATCCCTAAGAAAGGCTAAGATTACCCAATCAGCTCTAGCAAATACAATAACTGTCAGTTTGTCTTAATGCAAAGTATAACTTGAGCTAGGCTTGAGAAGAAGTACAACTGAGCGCTAAGATATGACAATTTGTCATGTCTGGTGTAAAACTAATGAAACAGTGGTCAATATGTATATATCGATGGATGACGGATCAGAGTTCTGCAACACACCATGACAAGGATTTCTATTACAAGTAGTCGCTTAACATGGGTCTAGTGCTTCTCTTTGGAAGAAGCTGAGTTGGAATTCACTATGATTGCAAAATTGTGCAGGTAAGGTCCAGTAGTAATCGACTACATCCTCAACCATTTACTGGTGAATGTCTTTTGTGTTATTGGTAGTTTAGGTTAGAAATGAATAGTAGGTTACAGTCACAATGAATTTCTTTCTTCGTTAAGGTTTGTTAATATAGTGATTTTGGTCAACCTATTTTTCACAGTTTCCTACAAATCAATTTAATTCATTGTGAGTCACAAAGTTGGCAGTAAAATGTATGTACAAGGTAGAACAATAAAAATCCATTGTACAGTACACAGGTCACTAATGGCTCAATATACACACACATAACTTAGGTAATCAGTCACCTGATGTTGGCTCTACTGACGTCGGCCTAACTTGTGAACATATGCATTTTATAATGTAGACAAACTGATTGATTGGTCCAATCTAGTCACTAAACACAGAACTGTCCAAGGATGAAATGACTGATGATTGTTACTGAAGAGTTCTACAGGTAGTGCTGTAAAATCAGCGCTAAAATATGGTATCCTTTGATTTTTCATCTAGAGAAAACATTAAAAGATGCCAAAACAGCATCTGTCACAAGAAAACATTCAACAAATCGTGGAAATTTTCAACAATTTACAGGTTTTAATACATGGAATAAATGAGACGTAATTTCTACTAAACTGGTGGCTGAAACGAGTGAAGTCTCCTTTCGTTGTTTTCTGGGTCGGTCAAACCAAACACCACAAATTAAATTATCCCACTGTTTACGTATTCACAACAATGAAATTGAAGGAAGAAATTGCTGCCAAATTGATGCTTGTTTACGTTCTCTGCTGCCAATGAAACACACTAATAGTGAACCATATTGTGAGTACACATGTTGGACGACTGAGATCATGTAGCTTACCTCGTCAGTAAATACGTGATGATATACTCTAGAACTAGAAAGAGGACGAGTTGTGAAGCTGAAGGATAGATAACATTTGTAAATTACGGTTTATTACTGCCAAGTGACACAAGTACAACGAATCAAACATATGATGGCAATCATCCGGTGTATTTTGTTTCGTCCTCAAATTGACGCGCTATAAAGTCTCTGTAAGACTGAGATCTGTTCACCACGTTTACAGATCAATTCACCACTCGGAATTTGTGCATTGTTTAGAGACAAACTGGTTAGAAAAACAAAGCCACTACCCATCGGATTATTTACTAGGAATGTCACTCATATGAGTCATGCATTTTTGCGACATACTAGTGCACATAGTGTGTGATTGCGCATACGATGTCTTATCTATGAACGTTTGAGTATAAGCGTGTGGCTACACATTAGCTCATTTAATTTTACCCTATTGTCATCGTTGGCCGTAAACCAGATGTCTGGACCGTCGAAAAATACATTAACATCTTATCATTTCAAACGGACACCCCACGTAAGTGTACAATCTGTTTGATGAAACATAAACGGTTTACAGAACCCAACAGAAATGACCAGTTTTTCTCGGCTTCCACAGTTAACCGTAGTGGCAAGCACATCTTCAAATTCAATAAGCACACCGGAAATGAGAGATTTTGTAATCTGTTCCTAAACTTTTAGATTAAAGTCTGTCACTTTACAGTCCGTCCAAACTAAAACCACTCGTGAAGATGCAAGTCAAACGGATTCCGATCATCCCGGATTTACATTGGTTTTACAGCGTGATGTATGTTTAACTAATCTGCTGCTGACCTGTAAATCATGAACTTCTGTAGTTTTCGTTACAGATCGATATCACAGATTCAGACGAAGCGGAACAGCGTGAGTTGTAACTTTTCAAACTACTGTCCTACACTATATTATGCTTGAACTTTATGAGACAATACCTTAATTATGACTGAGAAAGGTAGCGCCCAAATCACATGACAAGTTTTAATTGCCCTTCTGAATCAGTAGTACGCTTACAATCCTGGATACACCAAAGACCGCCAGGAAGAAACTACTCTCTCTCTCTCTCATCGTGGCCATAAAGTTGGTGATTGTTTCATGTGTATGCATCTCATTTTTATGTTATGATAGTATTCATCACTCATCCGAGAAAATCGATAAATTACAAGTGGAAAAAGACTTACTGACAAGGTATATCAGAAAGTTGTTAATACCTATTGTACTTTTTGAATGACAAACCTTTCTCGTTTTAATAAACATTCTGTTTTAAGTTACTGAAGCTACGAACTGTTCCACCTAAAATATGACGTCGTTAAGTTTTTTTGACTTTATAAACACATATTGCTAAGTTATCCCCCTTAACTTATCGCAAAAGGTACTTCCCCAAATGTACCGATGAGTCATAGGGGATATTGGTTTTCATTTCTCAACGTTATACCAATCGTGCGGGAATATCGCTCGAGCCTCTGCGCAGATTGCCTTTAAAATTTCTCACAAAATGTATGAAGTACTATTCGACACGCTTTGGAATTGCACTTCATGTATAGTTCTTATTACCTTACATGAATAAGCTTAACAACTCATGATCAAAGCAGCTGACGTGTGATTGTTCGATAGAAATGTAGAATTGTGTAAACCAGCTCCAGCCTTCCTATAACTTCTAATTCGCTAACGCATAGAACGAAGTATGGTATGAAGCATTATGTACCTGAGTTTCTCAATGGTGACCGATGATTTTCAAAGACTATGGTTTCATAAGGCTGAATAACGAGAAAATTTGCACTGAAGGATGTGAACACATTGCTGTTAACATATCAGTCACTTACTGAAGATTGATCGTGAAACATTCATCTTAAAAGACACAGAAACGAAGTTCATCAAAATGGACCAAAAAGACTGTTCCATTCACACTGTTCTCATGTCCTCCGAAGAAAATTTCCACATTGTTTTTGGTGAGCGGTTGGTGAGATTTTCACATCGCCTAACAAAGGCCTTTTGCCAATCTAGTGAATTAGATAGGCAGCCCCACCGAGTACTCCGAAAAATTCAGAGTTCAAAGATAATAACACGATTTTACGTTGACTTCGCCATATACTTCACACTCAGTAGACTTCAAAGTTAAGTGTGGATCTAGAAACAAATTACAAGATCTTGAACAACCTTCAAATTTCCTAAACTACGATGTGATTTGGAATATATTATTAAGCAGGCATTACGGGCTCATTGATAAAATTCGCTTGAAGAAAACCACCCGTTTTGTGTTTGTGACCACTCACTGAAAGTGAGCTATTAAAGTCAAATACGAGCATCTGTTATTTGTGTAGAAGATGTTTGTTCGTGGTTCATCCGGTAAATCGCAGCGAACATGATAAGATGCATACGTTTGCGGCATATTTTACCTGTGAATGTGCACTGTTTATATCGTCGTGAATTGCAAATTCATATTTGCCTTAGCTTGTTAAGAACAAACCACTTGCAAGTTGAATACACTGGTTGTACATATTTACTGTCGGAAAATTTTATCCATCCCAAGTAAGAAATAACATTTGGGTACTGAGTAGTGGCGCGAAGAACAAATGATCTTATTAGAGATTTACTGTCAGTACACATTAATAGCAGGGGTTGCGCGTGCGCCGTGAGCTTTACACTAGGTTTTAAGTAACGTAGCAACAAATTAACTTGCGGCGTCATTTTTGGAAGATTTGTTCCTGTGTTGTCATCATAAGCCGTGATTGCATCAATCATACTCAGTTGTCTTTAACCTACTTTGGTTTTCATATAGAATAGGCATCACCCACACTATGGCTTTCTCACAACGGAAAGTTGTCGTATATTTAATCAACCATTCATTGCTGCTAATTACTACTGCTGCGTTGCTCAGTAGTCTTGCCCATACGTTCATTTTGCCAAGCAAATAATGCATAGTTCATATGAATGGGAAAACGTAGGAGAATTTCTGGCATCAGATGTTGCCCGAGCTGTTTCTTGAACACTTGTTTCGAGAGTTCTGAAAGAAAACAAATAAAGTTGCTTTATCTCGACCTAAAAGGTTGTACATCATTCTTGTACTCGAAGGTACACGAAAATAGTTATTCTGTGAGAAAGTTTCAACTTTTGTGCGTGGCCTCATTCAACTTTAACCTCTGAAGGCTTGTAAAGCTCATTGTGTTTTACCTTTTCACGGCTTTTCACAGCTTCTGATGTTACACTCACCGTTTTGCTACTGTCAAAATGCAAAACGCGTCCAATTTCCCTTATTTAGTTCCGTGTCTCTCTACGTTGATTGGATAGTCATTTCTTTACTGCAGAAATATTGCTTAACAGAAAGATCGGCGATGAGTGATGTACTGGGACTTTCGCATGGGAAGTATTTTTCCATCTGTTTTTCATGCACTAAACCTAAAGTTCTGTATCACACGGTTGTTTGATGTAATCTTTGTCGAACATTTACACACAAACTTACATCCAAACAACATTTCAACATCTGTAGCAGTTCAGCACATCATACTGGTGAATCCTGTTTATATCGTGATCCCAGTTGGGTTGTACCTCCCGAGAAACTTACTAACTTGCAAAATCTATCTCCGTTACCGGCTACTCTGCTGGCTGATTTTCTTCTCTATTAACTCAATTAGCCCCAGGTTTTCCCTAGCCATTACGAACTCATACCAATAAACGCGTATTGTATGAGAGCAATGCAGATTCAACTGCACTGAAGTTACAAGTCAGTCAGTCTTCATTGTCTGACCGAGCAGATTATCGTATATTGTCGGTTTATCCAAGTTCACATTAACACACTCCTTATGACACTCATTATTTCGCTTATTGTAATCAATCTGACTGAGTAGTGTAGTTAAAGTTCCTATGTGCCAAATCCAGCCATCTGACGAACAACTATAGAGCGGGGTGGTCTCATGTAGATCGAAAGAGGTATTACATTTGTATGGTTCCGTTTGTTGAAAAGATAAAATTCTACCCGTTGCATCATGAACTTCTGCCTAAGCAAACGGTAAATGATTGATGTCCGACTAACCTATTTGGCGACGTGATAATTTTAATTAATTATGCAATCAGGCTAAGTGGGATTGGAACACTGGATTATTGAGTCATTGAGACGATTCTGTCACCCTGCGGGCCTTCTTGATTCCTACTGTTGTAATAAGGCGACTACTGAAACTGGCACTGCAAGATAAGGTATTTGGCACAAATCAAAATAGTTTGGATAGTTCATTCTCCTCGATTATCCTTTAATCGTTCTTTCGATTAGTAATTTTAGAACGGACAAATATCCACAAGGCCTGAAACATCCTTGTTCACTGAACTTGTCTAGAACTTTTTCAGATGACCATTATTCGGTACAGGGCGGTAGAGACTTTCTCTAGCAGTTTACTGTCTGCATGATTCTTGGCAATACTTTACTTGCTTCTAAGGATATGGAAAAAAATATGCATGTACGGCGCCAGGTTTCTTGACCTTTCTCTCTTCAAATTAATACTATATTCAAAATAAATTTCTCTATACAATTTAACAGAATAAGCTAACAGCAATCACTTCATTCTAACAAGCTCTGTAACATGAATTTCTAACTTAATGGCTTATTTATAATGGGTTTTGCATCAGTTCACTCCACTGTGCTGTAATAAACACGTTTGATCTGAAGATACTTCCTCCTATAATGGGTCCTCATTAGCCATTTTGCTTCGAGCAATGTACTTAGCCTAATGGAAACGATTGAACTGCTAATCAAAAACATGAATCATACTCAACACTAGCATGGTTTGTTAAACCACGCTATTCAGATGCCTAACTATTCCATACTTATCAGCTCTAAGAAAATGCAGGTATTACTGGGTGTGCATGATTCAGAGAGAATCCCAAGAAGTTGTGATATTTTAATCCTGTGATCCTTGTGGCACGTGAGTGTTTAAGAATGTCACATGTTCATTTCGAAACAACATGGATTCCGTAAATCGTGTGTGGTATTGAACTTAATCTAGCTGATCTTAAGTAGTTCAGATTATACTATCCTTGGACATTATTGTCCAAACTGACTGCTGAACGTTGACATCGTTAGTGTGACCACATTCCGTACTGTTTTCTGTGACTTCGTATGAACCTGTGTAAAACTTCATTCAGGTGCCAAAAACATGCTCAGATGATAGAAACAAAATATAAGTGCAGTATGAATAATAACTCGTGATCGCATGGTCATGTGTTAAGTGTAACATGAGAGTTAGTCGACCTCTCTAGGCAGCCTACGCATTACTCACAGCTGATACCTAGAAGTAATATTTCTCTTGAAGTCACTGACATAGTGATCACTATGCTAATCTCACAACCGAATAGACGGAAGGTGACCATCTTAGATGGACACGGAAAATGTGCGCCACTGGCAATTTTGAATCACCGTACAGAACTGTATAACTAAAAGAGTTCGGGGTTCAACTTTTGTCACCCCATCAGTAAGATTACTGCTCATTCCAAAACCAGACTTTCTTAATATTCATTCACATCGATATAAACGAATATAACAACGATTTATTTTATTTTCTATAGTCCCTCAGCCTGCTTTCCCAATGGATCTTCTACCTACAAGAAGATTAAGCCATGAGGAGGCGAGGACAAACGGGGAATGCTCTGTTTGTCTGGAAAAATATCATCCTGATGACGAAGTAATCACGCTGACTTGTTTCCACTTTTTTCATAGCAGATGCGCAAGGGATTGGTTTAGCAAGGTAAGTTAGTTCAAATGCTACAACTGGCTTATTCTCATCATTTCCTCTTTGATTATAGTGACTTCCGTTGCTTACGGTTCAGTGAGCTAACAGCTTGGTTAAATTACCAACAACTCCCAGGAGTCCAGGTATTGACTTCAGGTTGCTGACGAACATTTGGCAAACGGTCAAGTGTTGGTCTCCTAGCTCGTTGACTCAGAAAGAAAGACTACGGTGTGTTGCAGTGTAGAACTGTAGAATTGTGTTGCATATGATGAAACCAGAATGTGAACAGCTGGATCGGGTGAAGAAACGGTGATCCGAACGGGTAGGGTGGTAGGACCTCGTACAAAAAAATAAACGAATGCACTGAAAACAGTGTACTGTCATTGGTAAGGTGACCAAAGTTAGGCAGAAGAGACAGTGGTGTCTGAAACGTCGTGGTGTTGTCCGGAAACTACGCAAGCATCAAAATAGACCCTGCTGGAAATGACTGCGAAATTTTAAAGACAAATCATTATACAACAGTGAGGCATAGACCTCGTCAAACGCGAAAGAATATTTTGACTGAATCGTGTTGCTCACTACCGTCACTCCAGTCTGCTATATAGGTTGTAAATCAGTGATCTTGTATCACTGTGCCTGAATTACTAAATTATCCGTCATCTTTACTTACCAAACGGTAATTTTTGTCAGCTTTGGACGAATAGAGTTGTGTTAGATGTTTAACATCTGAACACATGCTATGGTTGGTTTTTGATTTATATCACCAACTGTTTGGAATCGTAATGTACTCCTCCTTCAGTGAGTTGGTTGAACGTCCCTCTAAAGCAGCTGTTTTGCTTACACTTGTTTTATGAAAGTAGACGCACTGTATCGTTTCAAGTTTGAAATTTGTGAGGATTACGTAGTTGGAAGTGTGCATACCTCAAACCAAACTACAGATCATCCTCCTTAAAACAAAGGTGGATGAAACCATAAAATCTTGTTTGTGTGGTGACAGTCTTTGGAAAGAAACAAAATTTTAACTAAACTAATTAGGACCACAGTCCACAAGCAGTTGTTTAATTTCAAAAATGAACATTTACTTAACAACAGGCTCTTCACATGCTATACGTAAGCCTAACTGTGTTTGCATCCTACAGTGTCTCTATCAAATTTTCGATCATTCTAATGAATTTTCCCGTTTATTAATGTTTTGAACTTCGTGATTTTTTATCTCCAAGCCATCTAACTGCCCCAATGCGGTGAGCCCAATTTGGATCATCCCGCACTTGTCAGCTGAAACACTGGTCGCAGTGTAAACCTACACTTAAGTGCTATCTGCGGGCATATGTGAGAAATCCTCATGTCATAACTTATGACAGCCTACGATAATAGCTAGATTTTGTCGTGTATGAGCACAGTAAACTCCCGAAGGTTAACTATCTTCACAGGATGAGCCTAAAAACAGGGAGGAAACTGACTAGAATGGAGCGCTGAGTTGAGAACGATCACCCGGTTATTGGTGTCTAGAACTACAAGATATATTCAGCTAAAACTCATATCTTGTTAAATGAGGTCAAGCGTTCTAAAAGCCTGTTGGCTGCTACCCATAGAGCTTTGATTCAAGCAAGCCTTCAACTAAAACTAAGATACACAATACACTAAAAAACACAATACACTGAGGTGTGCAATACACAGACAGCAAACAAACTAAACAAATGAAAACTTAAACACAACCTCAATTATACATGCTGCAGTACAAGTACATATATGAAAAAACGTTAACTTAATTTAGAAGACTGGCACTTACACCTGCGCATATGGTTCATGGGTTCAGATGAGCCCATTGCCCCTATCAAAGCCCAAGTACGCCTGTGTACACTTATCAAAACAGGTGTCTTGCAGGTTCATCTGTACAAACCTCACCTTGTAAAAGCCGGACGTAATATGACTGGAGAGTAAATTAATAATGTGGGACCCCACCAGTACTCTGCACCCAGCAAGATAGGACGCATGAGTGACCACACAAGAACTGGCCTATCGACATTTGTGATGAATTGTCCGGGTATCATACTGTTTTTTTTCAAGAGGGCTGGTGAAATGTTCGCCTTCTGATTGCAACTCAGATTAGTAGACCACGCTTTTCATGCTTTTTTTCTCTATCTCTCTCTCAGTGGAACACCTGTCCTCTCTGTCGAATTCGACCGTTTATGCCAGAATGAACAATTTCCTGTCCCAGCTGGGAAGTCAACAATCCATTATGTCAAACATTTCGATTCTATGAGAATGACTTCATGTTCTGTAAATTACAATATTTTGTTTACCTGTAAAAATCATGTGAATTGGTGTGATATTGTCAGAATAATTTATGTACATATATATAAGCGGAATTCGCATTGCAGATAGTGAAAACGAATATTCTGGTTTATCGAATCCCACTATCTTGTTTTCTTATCTTTCAATATAAATATACATGAACCTCGAATTTGGTTTTGATCATCACAAGACATAAATAGAGTTTGGATTCAAATATCTAACAAACGAATTACCAGATTATTATCAACGATCTTGCAATCGCCGGTAATGCGTTGTGTACTGATCATGTAATTGATTTGGAAAAATAAAGCATTTTGATAAGAGTTTATGACTGTGTGTCGATGCTTCGCTTCCAAATCTCATCGACATTCTGAAAACTAAATAGACTGCTGTTAGGACCGATAGCTCCATTCTCTATGGATCGTAGAGATCAGTCAAAAATCGATCATGATTACTTGTGTTGACCACAGGATGGACCGATTTAAACGAATTGAACAGTTTTCGTCAGTATTATGATTTCTTCCTGTGTCCTTGAAAATGAAATGATCCTTTAACGAAGTTCTCTAAATGATAACTTCCATTTCCTTTCTGACTATTTGTACATATTCTCACTTTGTCTTAGTCCTCAGCACGAGCGTATAGTTGACCCATATCTTCATATATTTTACGTGTAATCTGTTGCTTCAGACTCTTATTGGCATCCATGTATTTCTGTCTTTTTATGCCGCTTACCATACAATTAGTTTACCTGGTTTGAAGAAATCTCAAAGTCTGGATTAGATTGTCAACAATGAACATAAATAATGGGCGATTACAAATTGTTTCGAAACTTAACGTGTATTTTTGAAAACCTGTCCGGAATGATTAATGATTAATAGTAACATTTTGATTTTGCGTCGGTCGTTCTGAATATATTTGATAATGAAAAGTCGAAAAATTCTATTCACCATTATTGTGTTACAAGTCAGAGCACGAGGTACTTGTGCGTACATCTAACTACAGAGTTTGGTAACACTCGATGTCAACCAAACGACCAACAGTTTTCCGTGATGAGGTTATGGCTCATGCAAGAGGACACATTTGGTCGCACCCGCTTATTGTCACGTGAACAGGCAATGAAAGGTGAATCACACACACGTACATAAATGCACAGTTTTTTCAATTCACCTCGTTTTTTGTTTCACTGTTTGTACATTGCCTGCGTAGGAGGCATGCTTGGTTTTACGTTATTTGGGACTACTCTAAGGAATTTATGTGCGATTCAAACATAGATACCGATAAACATGGTTGTTAACGTGTGCAATGTAATCAAACATTTCAATCTGGATTACGCCCCCTCGTTTAAGTACACCAGTTCAAGTAGTCCATCTGTTCATCCATCTGCATAGACGGGGTGAAAAACAAATCACAGCTGAATGACATTTAAATTATCTCGCCTCATGGGTGTCCATGATGCTCATGGCGAGTGGATAAGAGCTTTGAATTGTAACATGATGTGTTACTGGTTCCATACCCTGTTCAGCCTAACGCCACCTGATGAATCCAAGCAAAACAAAAAACCGGTTTTGGTGTGTAGTTTTAGGGGTAAGCATCAAGAATCATTATGTACCAACTTTACTTGAGTGTTCCTATACATCTAAAATGCTTAACACACAAACTGGTAGACTACTGAATCACACCCGAAGTTTACAACAGATTTTTGTGAACTTAGTCGTAGAGGGTCGACAATATATACGACACACATCAAGTTTTCTATCACAGTGAAGTAAACTGAATCTCGGTTGGTCTGTTCAGATGGGGTCCAGTTCGCTTGGCATGAAGCCCAAGCCGGTGTCTCTCCACCAGACGCGATACACTTGTAGGATTGTCGAATCAAATCCCGCAGCTATATAGGGTTTGTTACAATGCCCAAAAAGACACTGGACAATTATCAAGCTCATCAGAAGTATAATCTGGTGAAACGTTATTTCAGATCGTCACTCTCAAAAGGCATCTGTTTCTATTGGGAGTCATTTTAAGTCGATCGTCTCAAAGAAGACTGTTGTCTGTGTAAACCCATTATCCACGAACCTTGTTAATGAGCAGTAGTTTTCATGTCATTTCTACCCTTGCCCTCTAGACAAATGGCGGAGGCAAGTCAAAATTGAATGAGTTTAGTCATGAGCACAATTGGGAAAGTTTGCAGTGCTCCGGAACGCACACGTTTTCTAGCTTTGCCAAGTACGTAATTCACTGACATTTTGTGTTTCATGCTTAGTCTGCGAACAATGGGTGTACAATTTGGGCCGCATACAGGAAGGTGAAAATATCAAGACGATACTGACCAAATATACAGCACAATAATTGATTCTCACCGTATGACTGTACAATTTCGAAATCATCTGTCTTGCCCTAATTGACTTGTGGATCGAACTTGTCTCCTGAAAAAAAAGTTGAATATCATTCTTATCCTATTTTGCTCACTACAGGGTTTTTGGTAACTCGGTTTGCAGTTGTATATAGTCATGCATCAGATAGATTCAGGTGCGCTCAACTACATCCTCTTAACCTAGAATTCATAAAACGCGTAGGATAGCAACTACAGACAAACCTCACTCTGATGTTAAGAAACTTGAAAGTGTATGCATACCATGTTGACAGACTGACCTTGTCAATACGATTCATCATTCACAATAGGACAGGCCCCATCAACTAACAGAAAATATACTCCCGTGCAAGCTGTCATGAAATCCACAAAATGCCAACCGTGTATCTGCATAAGTTGTTATTGGTCAAATTACTAAACACGAATAAAACATGTTTAATATTTCAAGACATAGTTGTAGATCGCGAAATTCGAATGTTCGCATCCATGTGTTCAAATGCAACGCCCATGTTGCGTGTATGAACGTGATCACTGTCTAATCGGTTAGTCTCCTCCTTCCTCGATAGATGCACAGGCAACTAGAAATAAATTAAATTTGGTCACCTCTCTAACTGATTAACCCAGTTAGCACTATTTAGAAACGTTTTGAACGTGTGTTTATCATGTCAGTATCTATTTGATGCCGTGCAGACTTAGCGTTGAACCGGACTGCTTGGAGGAATACAATTCGGACAGGCGTCCACGAGTTCAGCGAGCAGTTATTGCGCGGCCGAGAACGAAAACGCGCGGTACGCAAAGGAACGATCGGTGTCATAGGTCGTGGTGACATGACTATATGGCGTTGCAATGTGTGCGGCTGCGAATGCGCTGGCCGCCTTGGATTAGTAGGTCACCAACGTACTCATAGTGCACCGTCGGCGAAGAGACAACGAGTACGTTAGGCTCAGTTAGGTCTTATCAGCATATCCGTTCTGTTTTTGTTAATGATTGCATCCACCAAGACCATGGTCGTTTGGCAACTGATCTGCTTCTCTTTTCAGAAACTTAGGTGTCTGTAATCTTCTACCTATTCTTTTCTTGGGCTTTGTTGGTGTATTGAATGATGAATCGTTCGCTTGATTTTTTGGTAGTTCAACTTTGAGTTTCGTTTTTCAACCTTATCCTTTCTGGAATGCACTAGCATACACTCGTATACTGAAATGCTCCCAGTATTACATTTCACACATCTTTCTTCCTGGTATAGATCTTGCCATTGCAGTCTCTCTCACTGTTTATTTTCCTAGAGATAAGGATTTCCTTTCCGTGCTAGCCATTCAATTGGTTAACCAGCATTGGCCAGCTGGACCCAAAGGCCTCACTCATACACCTACTGGTCTTATTCATTCGGGTTTACACCGGATACATGGTGTGTGAGTGGAACTGCAAATGATGCAGCGCAAGCCATTTGCGGTATTGGTTTAAATCGCAGGCGTCCTTTGGCTTCGGTCACTGTGACAGGCTAATCCGTCTCGGATGCCGCCAACCACCTGTCTATTTGTATGCACGTGCAAGGTACTCCGAATCCAGCATCACGTTTGCTTCACGGTTACCGTCATCAGTTTTACTAGGCAGTGAATCAGAGGATCAAAAAGCTTGCCTTGTTAACCAGAATCGGCTGTCCTGTTTCGGCAACTTCGATGCTCGGTGGGAAACCAAACATTCACAGGCAAATTAACAGCCATCTCATTCAGACCTTACGGCACTATCAAGTTATGTATAGTGCAGTGAACCCGAGCCTCAGTAGTCAACCCAAACTGTTCAAATCTATCCAATCCAACCGCTTATGCAACTATTTCTGCAGCTATATTCTCATCTACATATGAACAATAAACCAACAGCTTGGTGATCATATAGAGGGGCATGTTTCCAACTATTTACAAATATCTATACAAACCTCAGGTGCCCCTAAGTAGACCGGCGAATAACATCCAGCAAAATCATTGGCAAAACATCGTCTGAACAGCTCAGGGAGTTACACTTTCAACACATTTTCTAAATTTTTGGAACAACGGTAGATACATCCTGCAATTTTCCGAAGACTTGGTTACGTCACAATACCGCAAAGTTTTCAAACATAACTTACCTTAACACCGCGGCTGCCTTAGAAGACGTCGTTCTCATGCTTTCACGGAAATACTTGTTAATCTACCGCTTCAATCTATAACTACCACCGTGTAAATTTTTTTTCTGTTTTAAGCTGGTTACAAGTACACTTGTGACCAGAGATCAAGGAGATCATCACAATTTTCATTTTCTCATTGTTTTGATCATGCTCATTAGGAGACTAAGTTGATTTAGATTAGTCTAACGAGGATGCAATCTCTATTCCCTCACTAGTTGCTGGGTGACATCCTTCAGGGGCAGTGGAAAAACGATTTAGGCGCTCGTTTGTCACTGGAGCTGCGCGCCACACCAGGTCAAATAGTCCCCTGCTTGATACCGACCTGTTCGGCTGTATTAAACGAAAAGTCGGTAGCCACCTTGCAGGATGCGGAAGTTCACATTTTGTTTGAGGCTGACAGCGTGCTGTGTGTGAGTGCTGTGTGTGTGTGTGTCATCTCGTACGCCGAGGTTTACGTGGTTATGTGATGGTTAGATAAATATGGCCGTTCATATCTCGCGCACTAGAGCGTATAACACCAACAAGTTATAAATGTTTGGAAATGGTCAGTATAATTTATTCAAATAGCCTGACTCGTTAGATTGTGTTATCCGACATGTGTGATTTTGGCTTGAATACACGGAACCTTGAAGTCACGGCTGGTCTATGCAAGGCGTTCCCGACTTTTTATCGGATGTCCACATGACAGTGACTAACCTTGGACCGCGACTCCGTTCAAAACCGTGAAAAACTCAGTTAGTAGTCTTCTTGTTGTGAGGCCATCCGTTCCTGAAATTATTTGTGTTCATTACGCGGTAGTTATATATACAGCTAAATATTCCTATTTAAACTAGCTGCAGAAGTGATGGCAAGAATACACATTGCTGACGACCTCTAAAGTGACAGAAACTCGAGTGTGGTGCTTTTATTCGAAACAGACTGTCTGGAATGTTTATCTGAATGCGAAAGATGAGAACCAGTATGAGTAATGTTCAACTTGAATGTCTAAAATATTCATTTGTATAATGTTCTACTGATTTTGAACGTACACCTAACCTATTGACAGGTGGATTAGATGAATCAACCACAGAAATCGTGTGGCGAACTGACTCTGAAAAAAGGATTGAGGTACGCCAACTAGGCACAAAACTGATCTCAGCAAATCACAAAAAGTAGATAACAGTAAATAAAAATGGCATATGTTAAGCTTCAATTAAAAGACTAGATAAAAATGAAGTTTTTAAACATAGTTGTTCGGAGGAACCACAGTTGTAGACGACCTATCATTAAAACTGGTTTTTATGAATAGATACTGAAGCGTACGGTAAAATAAACAGTAAGAGACATTTGGTAAGAAAAAGATGATATTGTAAGTCACAACCAACCAACTGATGGTGAGGAACTCACAAATAACATTTCATACCAAACTTTTGAAATTCAGTAAGTAAATACTATTAACTCAGCGAAGCAAAATAGAAAAGAATGATCTAGTCTGCTAACTGGGTTAGTAAATTTGTTGTATGATTTATTGGTTAGAAACATTAACATCGATTACAGTACCAATGAAAACTGCTACATTAAGCATGTGGATACCGGCACGTTGAAATAGTTGACCTTCGGTGTTTAAGTCGGAAAGTTGGTTAGCGAATAAATCAACTTTTATGATGTGTTGATTAGAGTTGGTTAGAGTTAAAAAAGGATCCCAAACATTCATATTATGGTTCAGAGAAATCGATAACTGGAGGTTAAATTATCAAATCGAAACTCAACACAATCAGTGTATATAGGCACCTTTATTGTTTCAAGCAGCATGTCCGTACGAACTACGGTTTGCGTATATTTATATGTATAAAACTGAGCTTTCTCAGTTGAACTCATACTGCGAATGCAAAAAGTTGAGTACGGCTATGTACAGATTGTAACGGAGCAATGTACTTAGCCTTTTATTTGCACAAAGTCTCAAATTTGAGCCAAGAGATGTTACAGCGAAACACTACTTCTCCTACGGAGTCAATGCCACAAATCACGTCTTGTGGGTGGTGTTATATATTACCAACAGTTAGTATTGGGTAATGCAACACAATCTAAAACTTAGGGCAATGGTCTTCAACGTCCAGAAGACCGAACGCAAGCAGCAGTATTTGGAATCAGATGGTTCTATAATGTGAGACTTTAACACAATAAAGCTAGTACCACACAGAGGGTGACTGCTGATGAGTCTGTCTGTCAACCTGTCTAGGTGCAAATTTCTTTTACCGACAGGTAATCAACTAGGGCATCCTGTGATCTTTGACGACAACAGTAGTTGTGAACGATTCTACGTATTCTTCTTGTGGTGTAGCACTGAATATCGGACTCTTTTTACAATCCGGCGACGCAACAGGTATCTCCGTGTTTTCCTCACCGGTGCTGAAATTCCCAAAAAAAAATGACTTCACACATTTGATAACGGGAACTAACCTTGGTCACCTTTATCGATTTGCTTACCGTCAGCTTCCGTCTATCTTTAGTGTTCTAGCCTGCTTCGTGCACTTATTTTGGCCTCCCCTATGAAGCCATTCTGAGACAACCAGTTTCCGTCTTATGGAGTTCGGAGTCAACTCGTCAAGTAAGAGACTGTATTTTGTTTCCTCTGAATAATGGTATTATTTAGTTCTAGCTTCAGACCGAGTTAGCGATTGTTGTGAAATCACTTACAATGAACGTATTTACCTGGTCAGGCGAATTCTCCATTAATTAGGAATTTGGATCTCATCCAAAATGAACTTTGCTTGTATTTTTGTATGCAATCTATGTCGGTTTCTGCAGGTTAGTTATATTAGTGTACGCAGAAGATTTCCTTTTCAGAGTCAGGCATTATATGATGTCCATCTCCTTTATCGTGTCTAATGACATATCTATAAGGACCAGCAGCACATGCTAATTAGTACTCAACGAATCGACATGTACTGATTTTCTGGATAGAAAGGATTTGTAGGTTTGAAAACGTGACCTTTACTGCATAACGGTCAGTAAATTACTGGTAAAAAATGCAAGGTAATATTGCTTTCTTTTTTTCCTGTGCGACGGATTCAGGGTTTTAACGCAATCAGTGAGCAGGTATGTTAGATTTGCAAATTAAAGTAAATGTCACTCTCAACTTTGTGCTATGATTCCGTATACAAATGCCAAACGTTTGCATTTTGCTTTTGAGCTTGAGGTAAATGTATAACAGCTGGGCACATTTCCTCTACTGACTGCTAGCAAACTTCTGGTTGCTAGGATGCCTATTTGTACTCATTAACCTGAACATTCCAGCAGCGAGGACTTATTTAATGCTGTGTTTTTGAATCTGCATTAGATCCGTTACAGTTTACTGAGGAAGATGTGATGAAAACATTATGTTGTGGTACTAGTGAAACTATTATATCTCACACATTGCCGTACACGTTGCTTGGTTTAATCACTGGACAGTTGATTTTATTACAGAAGTACCATAAAAACAAAAGGCTTTTTGAATACAATTCGGCTTAACGAAGTGACACACCGACCGCAGAGTTGAGGTTTCAAGTTCAGCAACCATACTAGGAGCTTGTGGAAACAAAATACTTTGATGAATCTTGCACCACTATGGGACGAAGTTATAAAACTGTGTAACAAAATTGATAGTTATTTTTTAGTTGCCCCAACAAAAACACATCGGAAATGTTAGCAGAATTTTTTACACAAAACGGACAAACGATTGTTACTGTACTGACAATCAGCCCATAACTTATTTCAGTATATTATTGAGTACATTAGCGAATTTCCTTCCAGTATTCAGTAATAAACATTTCGAGATTAATTCCCAAAGCTTGATAATGAAATCGTCCCGGTATTCTATTTACAAATCTCCTCTCAAAATCTTCACTGTTTGAAAAACACTGACCCATCGTTCAACCACGACTACCATAGTTGAGATGTTCGTAATCCCACTGAATCATTACACACACGATGGTCAGCCAACGATATGTTTCTGTGGAACAACTCGTTACGGCACCTTCACGAGTTACCAGATGTGACTGCATGACTTTCTATCGCTTACCCGTGTGCTTTTCAGTTGTATCAGTATACTTGTTCGGCAGGTTGACATGTAAAACGTCAGAACTTTTCTTCCTATGCTTTTACTTTCCATAACACTAACTACGTTATCACGAATAGTGAGTCTTAAAGCTTCAAGCTTTGCCACTTCCGTTGAATGGTATGAAGTTATCAATGGAACTGGAATTTCATCAAACTTTTGAATGCGGAAAATGTTCACTAGTGAATTTGTGTCACACAACCCCTAATTTGCCTGAATGCAGGTGTGTTAAACAGTAAGCTTATCTGTTTTATATCGTTATTAACACAACAAATTTCAGTAGTGTAAAGCAAGTACAACTTGAACAAGTCCGTAATTACAAGATATTCCGAAGGACGGTCTCACACTTTGTTGCTATGCTTACATTGACAGAACAGGACATTGACGGCATTGTCAGTGTTGAAGTGAATACTTGGCTGTGTAGATCTTAACCCCCAAGTTGCCAAATCATGTCATTGGATACCAAAGCTTCTCAGCTTCATAACCTTTTTGCCTGTCCATTAGCAACATCATTTCCCCTTCAGTTCATACGCGTTAAGTGAGCATAAACGTTTGAATAGTGTCACTTAACATCCGTGTTTTATATGCCATGTTTTTTTGTATGTCATAACGTGTTAATATTTTTGACGTATTGTAGCAAAAAGGCGTCCAATAAGGCCCAATCTTTATTGTCCAACTCGCAAGTTACCATGCCACACACGCACTTGCGATTTTAAATCACAATTCCAATCCACGTCATCCCCTCGGTTTTCGTTCACACGTCGTGTACACTTCTACTCCGTTTGTGTCTGATCTGCGCCTTCTATCGGAGGTTTTCCGCCTGCCATTCTTCGTCTGTTGATCCGATTTCGTTGAGCCATGGCTTGTCCGGTCGCTCGTGTTGTCCTCCGTCTATCCACTGTGGGCTGTGACTGTACTACACAGCCGTGTCGAGCTATTCCTGCGAGTGTTGGAATAATCACGCCTTCAATTTGGTCATCCATCCTATCTTGGCTGTCACGTTTAGCCCGTTGATCCGATCCGGCCGAGCGATGACTCATCCAGTCGTGCACACCGTTCTCCATCCGCCCGCACCTCCCTTCTGTTTTGAGGTATTCCGCCGAGAGCTGGAATGCTCACACTTCCTGACTGACAGTTCACCACAGTATGTACATACGTAAATATGCATGTAAATGTATGCCGTATACATGCTCAAAGGTCATTTCGATCTATCAGATTAACTAAGTACTATTTGCTCATGTACATCTGGTAACTTGTAGTTTTAAGCTTCACTTACGAAAGCTTGTCTATACCAATTATGCACTGTTACGTAGTTCTGCATTCATCAGCCTATATACAGCCACATTCCATTTTTTCAGCGAGTTGTTTAATTTCAAATATAAACTGAATCATATTACCTTTGTCGAACTTATCATACTGGTTAACGAATTTGATCTTTCATTTACCTTCTGACTTTCTTTTGGTTATGTACTGGTCACATTGTAAAGCAGCAGTAGACGAGTGAACACTTGGAACAATACTTACAAAAAGATGTGGCTTGATGTTTAAATCGGATAACTGGCTCATATTTAATGTGAAGTCAGTGAAGTAGTAGTTATCGCTGTCGATTCACAAAAACGAGGAAAGTTGTTCGGACGCCGGTCGTGTTAAAGATATTCGTTGCTGAGGAGCTCCGGGAAAGCAAGACACGAACTCAGAACTTCTTTGAAAAAGGGGCCCTGTGAACGGTCTACATGAATACGAAAGCTGATAGGAAATCGGTGGTATCCCACCTACGTAAACAGAACCCCCAATTGATAGCAATATATTACTTTTCAACAAACATTTCCAGTAAAGAGCCTCAATGAACTCGCAGTTTATGAGCTCTCCAATTATACTGGTCTTACTGTCACATTTTACTTTGCAAAGTTTGCTGGAATAATACTTTCCCAGTTTTACACGGAGGCCATCACGTCACCTGCAAACACACGTGATCAGACTTCAGTAGAATTTGGTATTCAAAGAGCTTTGGAAGCCTCGCTTATTGCTGTCAAGTTGGCACGTGAGGAAAAAGTGGAGCTTGGAGAGTTGACTCAGTTTCAATCTAGAGATGACGGTGACACGCATCTGACTCAGCAGAAAAGACAACTGTCAGTCATGTATCTGTCTGTGTGTATACTTGCATGCAGCAATTAGAACGTGAAGAGTCTTCAGAACGACAGAAGAAAACCCGAGGTTAAATGACTGGTAACTTATTTTTTCGGCGCGTTAATATAGATAGATACAGTCCATCTTGGACCAGCAGTCTGCACTGACTATCTCCTTACGGACAAGAACTAATGCTTGTCTTGATTTTGTTGTTCACCCTTAAATGGACACTTTACGGTCGGTTTTAAACTTGTTTGGACTATTCAAGTAAAGATAGTCTAAACAGAGATCGAACCATTAACTCTTCACTTTACAAGCCAAATCATGAAGGGGGTGAAAAACAAGTTACAGCTCAATCACATACAAATTCCCTCGTCGAAATCGGTGTTCACAGAACTTGTGGCCAAGCAGATGAGAACTTTGACTTATAACAAAAAGAAATGTTGGTATGAACTCCTGTTCAGAGTATTTTAAACGATTTGGCTGAAACACGAATGAAACCGGTCTTGAAGTGTCGATTTGTGAATGAATATCAAGATGGTGCTGTGACCGGTCATAATGAGAAGACGTACGAACAGTAGTTGGAGTTTTATACCCTAATGTTAACATGCCGTGACCACTGATTAATAACAAATTATCGAATGCAAACTGACCCAACCTTCTCTGGAGAGAAGAAACTTTCAATTGCACTTTTTGATGTTCTGAAATATTTGGACAAATTTTGGGACGTGAAGTTTTGACAGTTCCTTTTATTACTGAAGAAAAATTACTTGCGTCCGCGAACCTCAAACATCTTCATAAATCACTAAGTTTTTGGGGAGTTTCATACGAACGTAAGTGGACAGAAAATGCAATAAAAATAGTATGATACAATAAAAATCGTTGCAAGTTCATGAAAGACATTGGTTATTTGAAACTGTTGTTTAAAAGTTTATCAAACTCAATTCCTTGGATTGGCAAAATATGAGAAGTGTACAAAAATAAAATTAAGAATAAAATGAAGTCGGTTGGTTTAAATGTCACCAGCTTCGCCTCCGTCCTCAATTATATCGTCACCCCTCATATCTTTGCGACAAATAGGGCATGTTCCATGCTGAAAATGAAACAAATAAGACTAATGTAAAAAGATAGTTATGTGTGTTGTTAAATGTGTTCTGGTGACATTATCGCGTCAAACTCATTGCGCTGGTAATATGGCATTGTGATTCCAAGTGTACTATATAATATCTTGTTGTGAATTAGAAAGTACGACTGTTTTATACGTTTCTTTAGTGTGTCGTCATCCGCATCTTTGACAGACCTATCATAGCAGACTAAAACACTTATGGTAACATCCACACAACCCTTAATTATCATACCGATGGATATAAAAATGTGTTAGCACATCCCATATCATCTTAATCAAGTAAACCTCGGAATTGGCACGCAGTGACTTAGATATAATCCTTTCATATAAATTAGACTGTCCTGAACACAAACTGTATCAGAATGACATGACAAAACTGTTGAACTCGTTGAATCGTATGAACAGAAGATAAATAATAATGTTACTTCAGTTCACGCACTGTTGCCAGTGTTACTTATTTAGTTAGTTTAAAAACAGTTTATTTGCTTAATTGATGAAACAAAAGTCAGGTCACACTGTGAACAATGTGTGAAATCGAAATCTCGGCAAACGAACAAGGACAGCTAAGTGTTTTTAGCTCCACAACACACACTGGTGACAGCTGACTTTCAGGTTATACCTTACAATTACAGTTCCACTGAGTGTTCCACGGCCTGAATCCTAAACCTACCGGAACTTTGGAGGTTAATCGTTTCGAATCTTTTTGCTCAGTTGAGTGGATCATCACCATTTTCATCACAATTCATATCTGCCTGAAGACAGGGTCATGCAAATGTGGAAGCCACAATTCCTTGCGAGTGACTTCCACTATGTCTCAACCAAAATCCCTAACACTTAACTGTAAGTACGAAAGGGTTTAGATACCTTCGGTTTAACGAGTTACCAAACTACTCTCTAAATATACCTATTAGGCAAAGTACATACCTGGCAAAATGCGTCAAGGTTAATCATATATGTTGATGATATGAATGTTACTCTAAACATATGTTTGCTTATTGTTGGTTCCTTCCGTAACTAACTCTCCCCTTCTATTCCAAAGTATGAAAAGTGTTCGGCTCATATGGCATACATGAAATGGTTTGCACAATCTTCGTTGTATTGTGCACTGTATGGCTTCATACCGATCGAATGCCTGGTTAACAACACCGATTGTTCACGGATCTCACTTGCGGTAACATTTATTCTGATTTCTTACATCTTCCGGTTTTGTTTATCTATAACAATACCTCCTCAGACAGCTTTCATGAACATTGACAGTTTAATGTCTGCTCAAAGCCGTCAACATTTTGGCTTGATAAGTGAAAGGAAATCACTACGTTTTTCCATGGCACTCTCAGTACCAGTGTGATAAAACCTTCTTCAAATTCTGGATGACTTCAGGCTACATAAATGTTCCTGAATAAAAAGTCTAGGAACAGAGTCGCAAAATATTATTCAACCTACTGTGGCAAGCTTGCCAACAACCAGAACAGTAAAGAGACGACCGCTGATCATCGCTGACCATCCTGCCGAGATTCCGTTCAAATGGATTTCTAGGATGTTTATTGTACCGCATGTCATTAAAGGCAGGCCGGCGTTTGAACCACATGTTTACGATGGGGTCGCCTTATACTCTGTTTTCCTAGGCAAAAAGGTTAGCTGAACTGTAGCGATTGTTAAAATAGCTACTGATCACCCAGCACTAATAAAACAAAACACTTCGCCAAAATGTTAACCACAGAACTGGCTAACTGGCGAACTTTCAAAAATAATGCACCAGTGTACATTTCGATAGAATATTAAGTACCATCGTAAAGCTACGTTGCGTAACAGCAAACGTAGCAGAACTCACATTAACCTACATTTTATAACAAAGCATTCCTTCTGAGAAACGTTTAGAAGTATAAATCAAGTTGGATGATAAAAATAGCGATGTACTTAAAGCAAGCAATCGTGGAATTACACACCCCTGGTGACAAGGTAGTTCTCCACCAACAAGTATATAGTGAAGATTGATCTGCCGCCTAAACTTCCGACACATGCCCAAAATAGCTTTTGGTATTTTTCAGAATTCCTGTTTAGTCTTTAACAACAAGTGTCATAGGTGAACTTTCAATTTCCTTCGCTAGGAGTCCAACTGGAATTGGCCTCCTAGACTGACTTTTGTGTTCACTGCTCATTAGCATGAACTGATTGGTTGATTACCACGTTGGTCGCACATGCGCAATCAGTGAAAGCGTGCTAAGCGCCCTAACTTGGTAATTTATGTGTATTTTATTTATTTCATTCAAAATCATCACCTAAAATTTCAAAAAGCCTAGCTGTTCTATAGTTTGGTGTGATCAACTACAGATAATTCTTTTTCTCCTCAAAAAGGCAGCTAAAACCCAAGTCCGAACAACAATCAAAAAAATGGCTCACCTGGGAAAACCATTGGGAGGCGCAGTGTTCATGATAAACGTGGTCACAGAGCATTACGATACACATGTCAAAGCTGTCAAAGGGTTCCAAGCAGATGACACATTTTTTGTACTTATTTATTTCCGTCGCACTCAACTTCCTAATACGGAGTGCCTTCATTTCTTCTTCAGAGGCAGGAGGTGGACCCAGCTGCTGACGCATTCTCCGACGGAGGTCTGTCAGGAAACGTGGACCGACTGAAAACCAAATGTAAGAAGGCAGAAAAGCTCAAGAACGTGTGTTTACCTTTATTTATGCCGCACGTTTTAGACCTGCCGATTAATTCAAATTGATAATGATCATATGTGTAATGGTTTGGTTTGCCTTTGTTTTATTGTTCATGTAAACACACTGAGTTGGGTAACAAGGACAAACAGCTGCAATTGATCAATCGTAGTGCTAACCACATCTGTGGCCTTGTGACTCGCTAATTCCAGTGCGCAATTAATAAACGACTAGTAACATGTCATAATCAATGACTTTTACGAAGATCCAGTTATGTCCGAATGTTTGCCATATTCATTGTTTCCAGCTTAACGCTGTCCACAGTTGGTCGCAGCCTCTGCGGTCAGATAGGCCTTTCCGTAGACATACTTTGAAAGGAAGCACTAGACTCGTTCTATCGAAAAAGATTTTCAGCCCCTGTTTTTAACTAAATTGACCATTTATCTTGATAAAAATTTGATCCTGAGGTAACTGTTAGACGAATGGTGTAGCTCATATTTTCAGTCTCTACCCTACGGTGACACAGCATGATGACAGTTAGTCCTGATTGATCACTCCGTCCTGTTCAATACGTCGTTCGTTTCGTTTTGACTGCCTATTTTCGGCCTGTCCCTCTATCATCTTTCCAGCTGTTTAGATTCTTGTGTTCCTATTCTCCCGTACGATGGCCATCCGCACCAGTTCACCACCAGTCAACGATCATGCACCCTATCGATCTCTCACTTGATAACTGCCACCTGCATGGTTCCCTCGTTCAATTGTCATCCGGTTAATTTGAACGACGCCTATTACTGCTCACTTAAGCTTATGGTGTTCGGTGGTGTTTGGATCGTTGCATTCTTAACGAGAATAAAAAGACACTGATGAGAAATTGCCTAAGTGACCTATGTTGTTTGATTAAGAACTTTATTCTGGCCTGTCGAATATGTTTTGTTGCCCACCTTGGGGCTGAAGTTACTCCTGACAAATGTCTAATGCTGTCATAGTTACAACAACCACCCTGCATACATTCGGTTTTCTCTGTCAGCTGCAATCGTAATAGAGTTATTTCATCTTCATGCGTAACTTTTACTTAATCTTGTGCGATCCTTAACTTCACCTCTTCAGAAAGGCTAGGTGTAATAATGTCTCAGCTAGTTGGAATGTTGAGCTAGCATTAGTCTTCATGTTGGCATTTGAGAGTTCAACTTTTCGAACTATGTTAGCAGTTGCATTTTTCCTGTTGGCATCTAGTGCAAACAATCGTGCGTTGTTGAGCACCGGCGACTTGAACCTGCCAAACGTTGAGCCACCAGATAAGTAACAGGAGAAATTTGACAGGTTGATGTGAGGTACTATTGCAAACAACATGTCATCATATGAAGAAACCACAGTTCTATCCTTGCCGATGTCACTACAAAAACGACAAAAATAAAAACACAACAGAACATCGCACGTCTGAATAGGCGACCACACACGTCGAGCAATTGAACAGGCCGGAATAAACATGCAAGTTGTCAACTGAGTAAATGATAGGCTGCGTGACTGTGTCCGGCACTAGTATGGGTGATCATCCGCATAGAGGGGCAATAACACAGGGAACCTAGCTGGGGGACAGATAGACGGACATCCCAAAAACAGAAGCAGGGAAGAGGAAAATATTCCAGTGGTACGAAAGGCTGCATACGGCAAGTTAACCTTCTGAGGGTTCAGAGGGAAACTAACGGCACCGTAGTGAACCTTGGTCCTGGTAACTTACGAGAGAACTGGATGAAAGATTGGACACAAAGCAAGCGCGCAAATATAATGTTAACGTTGTATTTACAACTGGGTTCTTTTGAAAATCGAGAAATTGACTCCATGTCCATACACACGTCTCTGCCAGACATTTGACAGATTAGACTGGAGCTGATTACGGATAAGCAGCCCGTTGCTCAGTGCATCCAGTTTACTGCTGATTCAGAAATTCGTTTCAAATTATGTAAACGTAACTGTATTACATTGCTGAGAAATTGCAGCTTAGTAGAACTAGGTAGGATTGAGGTTATATTTAATGAAAGTTAACTAAGACGAGTCACTTCTTGCTCTTGGAATATATGTACAGTTTAACCTATTCAGTTTTCATTGCCATAAAAATTTTATCAACGCCCACATAGACCTTCTGCCGTCCATTATTTACCTTTAACTTACGAACCATTTTAACAGACTGTTAACAATAATGAACCACTTTTTAAATCACCGTTCCTAAAACGCTTGTAATTATCAAAATACTTAGGAGCTGCGGTTTTTTCCTGACCATAGTTAAATCAAACTTAACGTACATGTCTAAACGTGAGATGAGAGATGATAGCATACCACAGCTAGATGACGTGAAGGTGCAGGAACAGAAAACTTACTTATGTGAGCCATCATAAATAAGAAAGGAATCTCGGCATCATGGCCACCAGTAGCTTGATTTGGTACGAATGAACTGCTCGAATTTTGCAGCCGATGAAACACTTGAAAAGGGGACACAAATTGCCCCATTCCGGAATCTTCATTTTCCTCCGTTTCAAGTCCAAATTCAATAGACCCGAGGTTCTGTCAAAGTCAACATCATTTCATGTGCAACTAACTTCGCCGGTCAGTGCACGTCTGCCTGGCTGCACTTCACCGAAAGGAGACCTGGCAGAGGCATCTTGGAGATTAATGGCTTCGATGAACTCGGATGAACACAGAGGACAAATAAGTGTTGAAGGTCCCTATAAGAATGTAATATTCACATAATAACTATAGGTACCGCTTCGCACGGAATAGTCTGTTGTCCACAACGATGACAGAAATACATTGTGCTGGATTCCATGCTGAGTTAGTTAGATTTGGAGCACTCGCACGCCTATTAATCTTCAAAATAGTGATCGAGAATAAAAGGGTTGTGTCAGTTATATTCGTTAACTAGCTCCACTCAGCAAAAATTAGCTCTACAACCAGACAAATATACGTTAAAACAATACTTCCAGATGAACGTCACACTTCTTTCCAGACCACTGACTTAATGTATGATTTATTTCGAAGGTTTAAAATTCAACATTCCTAAGTAATCTTTGGTCAACTGATTATCAACTTCGTGATAAATACATAAACTAGAGTTAGCATAAATGTTGACGAAAATAATCAAATGAAACCTGATTTCATTGTTGATTTAGATATCGCATTTATCGGAGCTGTATTTACAAGTTTGTGGAAATGTTCTATTTTCTAATATGCGGAATCAAAATTACTAACCTTTTCTAAACCTTTATGGTGAATGATAACTGTACAGGAAATTGTCAACATCACCAAAATGGTTATATTCTATAAACATGTGCTATTTCAGTGGTGTAAGTTTCGAACTGATTTTCTCATGAAAAAGTTTGCTACTGATAAACGGTATAACATTAGTACACTATTTTCTCATTGGAAAACACCCAATTTCGCAAAACCTGGGTTTCAGCTGTAATTTAACCAAGAAATAGAAACAGCTTTCTCAAACGCGGCAAGTTTCCAGCCAGTTGAGCCACGGTTTTGTGAGCGTATAGTTTTGTAAGACTTGGTAACTAAGACGATAAGACTGCTGCTGCTGCTTTTGGGCATGCTGTTCCTATCATTCATTTAATTCAAACTTCTCTTCTAAATTATAAACTCTGTCGAATTGTTCATCAGTATTTTGTCTTTCACAAATATTAATAGTATTGCCATAGTTTACCCAGCCAAAATGTGCATGTACATTATGTATCTATGGTCATAAATCGCATGGTCGACAGATACACCAATTCTTGTTGGTTATGAGCACTTCCTTACCACTCTGCTCATATGTTCTCTCTGTATTGCACTTTTTACGCTAAAGGCCAGCAGAGGCAACTGCCCATTTAGACTTAGTTCTGAGATAACATTTCTTAGCACCTATTTTCACTGTGGACTGGATACTTGTTGAAGAAGCAAAACATATTGGATCGACTGGAACAACCATATCAAACGAACATCTCTATCGATATCTGTTATTCACCCAAGCACTTAACGTAAGATCACCATCATAAACCACTTTTGATTCAAATAAAATTTCCTAACATAACTATTTCATGAGTTTATTAGATTGTAGAATATATTCAAGTCACATTAAACCGTCTGTTTCATTATTGCTGAAGCCATATTACACATTCTGTTAAAATATTGATTCATGCACTACTCCATTGTGTTAGAAGACGAATGTATAACTAATACACGTCGTACTTCAATTCAATCATTTTTGCTTATAGTCCAGAAAAACTGTCCACTGGTAGCACCACATCGGTAAATATATAGGATTTCTTCACTAAATTAAAAAGCAAGTCATAGAAAACATATTGTACTCTATCATTTATTCCCCCCAACAAACTGCTTTGACCCCTGTAGCTGCTAACTACAGGCTACTTGAAACTTCCTCTTTGATCAAGCTGTTAAAAATAGAGACAATTAGATGATATAGAAAAGAGTGGGCGGTTCACGTCCAGTACTAACTCCGGTCACCAACAATATTATATAAACACAGTTCACGAATAAATCATACTCACTGTATCCACCAAGTTACTGACTATCCCAGCAAAACATAGTGTATTAACGTAAACTTTGCAGACAAACTAGTCAGCAACAGCTTCGCATAAAAACAAAGACCATTCTACATCAACAAAATTTGAGGGCCTTTACTACCCATAATCAACTCCTACCTTCCTAACCACTCAAGATAGAATAGTTAGCTTTTAATGCAGTCATAATTAAAGTGTCACCATACCATTTTATCTAGAATGTATTGTTTCGTCTACCAGGACGGTAAGGATAGTCAACGCGTATCATGCGTATCTTCTTGTAGGACTTTGTTTGACTGTCTTCCCAAAACAGTATCCCAGTTTCTAACGCTCAATAATTAAACGTCGCGCATCACATGTTCAAGTGTAGTTAACCAATTAATGATAGTTAACACGACAAACAACCGTTTACGAATTATGTCCAATCAACCGACTTCCTACCTAAAGATATCTATAACCCTCCAGCAATTTAAACAAACGGTTCGAAGACAAACATGATCAGACACCAGCAGTTAGTAACGTTAACTTTTCATTGAACTCATTCAACTGTGGTTTAAGAATAAATAATACTGGTGATAAATTATGGTTAGAGAAATATGCTAGTAGAACACACTGCCTTCACTTTGCACAATGCCAACTCATGTACAGAGTTTGAATAGTAACGATCCTCTGAGTTCTGTCTAATTTCGGGAAATCCACCATAAAGGAGCGTTGCCAGTGAGCACTAGCATTCACTGCTGAATTCTATCTTATATTCTGGAAATCTTATTATAGCTTTAAATCTGTTGCACTTTGTGTAAATATGCATGAAACAACAACTGACAGTTTGGCGATCGCCGAACGTGTTCGAGCCAGTTAAGTCTATTTGGCCTGATATATATGTTATTGGCATGCTTGCAGTGAACCGACAAACATTTTGTTATTTTAAGCTATCTATACCAAATTCAATGCGAATACAGTCAGACAGTTTGGGTTTCATGCTTAGCCTGTTTCCTACGGACAGACGGACGGACGGACTGGGAAGAATACAACATTATGAACAAGTTGCAATACACCTGTATTACAACATACTCGTAATGTTTTTCTCTCAGTCCTTTTATTGGAAAGTAGTGCTATTGTTACGATGCAATCATTAAAAATATTTTCATTTCAGTCAAGAGGCCGACGATTCAAACAAACAAATGCAATATAAAACCGGCACAAATGTTATATTTTGCTGCAGAGTAAAAAGAAGGGTCGCACTTAAGCATAGAATGGCTAAACACTAAGTGAAGGCAGGTGTTACGTCATCACCACATGCGACGTATTTGGCATATGTCAGGAGATATGTTAACTGCTCAACTATAAGTCACAGTAGAGAGACACCGTTAATATCGTTATCACCCATTTTCAAAACGTCACTGCCGAAAGTAAATGTGGGCGAAATTTCGTGATACTCTTGCAGTAGTACCAGTTTCGTTTTTAAAAAGCGTGTGCAGACAGAAGGGACAAACTGATGTCACACACATCATGAATAACGTATGTACCGCATAGAGTGAACCGACATAATTCATCAACCCTGTACTGAATTTGTGACACATTTTTGTTCCGCGTCAGTTCTGATGTACCCCAGCATGTAAGCGCACGTCATCGTTGACGATGAGATTCACCATGTGTTTTCAAACAGTCCGAGTTTTAGTGACACTTTATGAAGGAAAATCTGCGTTTTTTCCAAACTACTCGACCACAAGAACTACTTCAACACACTCATTCTGTTTACTCTGGATGCCCCCGTAATTTCCAGAAGAAGGAGAAAGGTTAAAAATATTTTTCTGTTGTTGCATTTTGGCACTTAGGGAGATGTAAAATTGTTATGGAAGTTAACAACACATTGTTGACAGTAGATATGTTCTGCATATGGTGTGGGTCAACTGGTTCAGAGCCCGGAGCTTGAAACTAATGAGTACAGCATATTTTATAATGTCACACATAAAGTCTGAAACCTCCGTGAAATTTGTGTGACAGGTACAACGCACACGGTTTATTAATTTTCTGTAAGTACCCTACTCACAACGTAATACAACTTCATTTGTGGCTCACTCACGTCTCATTAGTGACCGCTTCTACTACAGTTGTCACGTTAGCAATACTAACGATAATAACGTCAGACTAATTCGGAGGTATGCTCAGTCACAATAAGCTTTATGTGATCAGATGCCTCACCACCAGTATAAACTTCCAAGGGCAGTACACTGTTAGTCCCTTGCATTGTTCAACTGCACACGACAGTACATTCTGTTAATGATTGTTTAAGTTTTAAGATGAAAGACATTGAGATTTTACGAACATTCTGCCTACCATTTACACTGTTTTAATGACGCTTAAGTTTTAGTGTACAGTTATCAAATTGTTTGTGTTAATCGTCTAGTTTCAGCTTTTGTTATTGCACAAGGTCCGTTTAGGAAAACGGTTGTCGTTTTGTGCTCCATTGTTTCTTTGGCCTGGTGGAATTTAGTGGCCAATAACTAGGCAACGCGTACAGCGTTAACTGCAATTTATTGTGTGAGTTTCACTGGCAGTACCTTTACCTGGTCTTGATGCTTGGTAGTGACAAAGACCGAATCACAGTCGAACAAGGCTTGTTGTGTAATATTGTCATATTTCGATAGACCATGCGTAATCTGCTACCTCTATTGGCCCTTGATCTGGAGTACCGCATGCAGTTATGCGCCTTGAGCACACAAATTATTTTCACTAGTTAGTGAACTTGGAGGCTTACCTGCGACTTAATATTTTGAATTAGCATGCAGTCACTTTGAGTCTCTACCAATCTTTTCCTGTAGCTTGGATACCGTCAATGAATTTTATCATTCCCTATTACACCAGCGCCCTACAGTTACTTGTTTAACTGCTATTTCAATTCTATTTTAACTTCCCATTAGTATTGCATAGTTAGATTGTGAAGCATCCTCACTATAAGTAGATCTGAATGATAAGTTATAACTTCATGTACAACTGTAAAAACTACATTTTTGTACTATAACAGATACACAGAATGGATACAACACAATATTTTAATTTTTTAGTGCACTTATCTGCGAGCGTAAATTGGAATCTCGTAGTCTATTACAGAATACCATTGCGTTCAAGTCGTACATTCACGAGTTATAAGTGTTAATAAAAACCGTTTAAACAAACTGCTGATTTGAGCCTTGCATCCAATACAACAAACCCTAGGGATCGCCTTAGTAAGCGGAAATGCAGATTTTAGACAGACTACGTCCTGACTAGGTCCGTTGAAATTTTGCCAGCCAAATCTGTCAACTGCGGAGGACTATTTAAATTATGCTACGAGAGTTTCACGCAACGTACGTCTATAACTGCACTGTACGTAAATTAATGACTGGTAAACGTGTCATCAAAACTTTGCCGTGGTTTTGTCATGGTTAAAACAGCATAAAAGTGATCACGAAGCCAGTAGTGTCTTTAAGGTGTATGCTATTACTCCACCGCCCACTATGTTCAAAGTTTTTAAAGCAGTCCAAGGTAATTTCCATCGGATGCAGGTACTTTACATCAGATGTTTGAACAAAAATACATCGCTGACACTGTACTGTAAACTCTGGGCTAAACGGCTGCAGAATAGAAAGTGATTCCGTAATTTTTCAGTTGAATAAGTTCGTAGATGCATCCAACCTAATTTCAACGAAATCCGCTTTTTGTTGGAGCAATATTTAAAGACTCTTGTGGTGGAATGATCACAATATAACGAAAACTAGGATACAATATCAAGAAGTCTTTTTTCTTTGAACAAACGTCAAATTTCAACAGTAGAGTTTGAACTTCTGAAGAGGCTACTCATTCAAAGCCGCCAAGTCTGGTGATCAGAATCCAAGGATGATTTATGGACATGAGATGTTTTTGTTTACCTTGCTATTCTTGGTCTTTCAAAATTCGCCGAAAGAGAAGTATGTTCCGTGACATGAGGCAACATGGTCATTTGTATCAACATTCCAAAGGATAAAAAGCGGTGCATGACAATAAACATTGTGTCGCCCTAGACACAACAATAATAAGCGGCGTGTACGCCGTACATATGTATAATAATTCAAGCTAATAATACGGAACAATTTCATAGAGGTCGAAGAATTAAATCGTTTCCGTCTACGCTCATCTTCTATTTAGCTCAGCTGTGAATACCTTTGGTAAATCACGCGCGCTCCATTTGAACTCACACCTCGGTACTTATGCTCACTGCCCAAGAGGTTTACCGAAGGTATTATTATATCAAATCCGCACGAGGATAACGCGAAGATGGGTGACGTTGTTCCATTTATTGTTACCTTAGTGAATTTCTGAAACGTTCGCAAGTCGCTTCACCGCTTTTCAAAATATGTAACGTCCAGCTGGTGAATTTTGCGGCAATGTTTAAGTACTGTTTATGAATGTGGGTGTTTGCTCATGTTCACCAGCCATATTTTTGTCTGTATGGGACAGTATTACGTATCAATTCTCTGAAGCTAATTTAAGCTTTATTCAGAGCAAAAAGATTGGTTTCAGATATACCATACGGGTTTTTGAATCCTGAAGTCTATTCCCTGACAACTTTGTCGATTGCTTTCAGAATTGGCCATTCCTGGCGACACTCAAAAGTAAAGGTCACAAAGTCTGATGTGCACCTTTAAGGAAGAAGTACCTGAATAACCCAGTGACGTGCAAGCCTTGGTTTCAATGCCAGCAGGCTTGACGTAACGTGACGTTTATCCAGGCGAATGGGTTCACTTAAGCTCAAGGGCGTTGTAAATTCTGTTTGTTGCTGGCGGATGCAGCAAGTGACACTTGTAAGAATACAGCTGAATCGAAATGGCCCATCCCCGGCGAATGCCGAACAATAAATTTCAGGGTCTGTGCTGAGCACAGTTAAGTCACTTGTTACTGGAATGTTCGCCGCTGTTGTGTACGGTGGAGGAAGCAAATCAGAGGAAGGTAACGTATACCTTTTAGCCGCACTGCAAAAAGTGCATGGTTTACTTTACAACGACATACTTACTGACAATGTTACGGTTAAAACCTGGATGAAACTGGCTATTTGTAACATACCTGCTCGTTCTTATATCAAGCAAGTAAGTGAGGACGGTGCACACTACGGTTGTGATAACTGCGACGACAGAGAGACATATCGTAAAGGGGAATTAACGCTCACGACGCCAGCTGTATCCCTTCAAACAGACGCACTGTTTTGTGCATCACGCTCAACATCCTTTTCCTCGGCTGTGTTGCTACTCGTCGCTATGGCTTCACTTCCCATACTGACTATATTCATTAGGTATGTCTGGATGTTTTCTCTTGTATGATTAATAATTGGACATCTGGGATAATCTCAGTCAACTTTTGCGCAGGCTCACGAGTGCTAAACAGCATCAATGAACACCTTTTGAAATTACGGAAAAGTCTAGTTATGCTTCCTCCGCAACTGCCACGGACTGACACATATCAAGAAACGGACAGCTAGTGAATGCCAACAACTATGCTCAGTCGTTGGACCAGTGGTGTTGTGAACTGTTCTAAACGAAGCTGAGTAAATCAATTCCCTGAAGTTTTTGTGTCCACTTTAACTTTGTCGGCTCAACTTTAGTGTCATTCTTACTTACGTTTCAACTTGGTAAGTACACTTCTGTTTAATATAAGCTGTTTGGTCAGTCGGAGATGGTATACAAAGTTTATTCGCTGGCACACCTTGCGCATGTTGTAGCATCGCGCGGTTTACTGGATACGTTTTTCGCCTTCCCGTTTGAGTTCATCATGTACAAATTAAAATCAGTGCTTATTGAAACAACGCAACTAGTTAAACAAGTGTATCGACGTTCATAAGAAAGTTGTTCGACCTCCACTTTCAAGTATATCGCCTGCTTTGATACACTCCTCGAATGCCATTCGTCACCTGGATGTGCAATTTTTATTGCAGGTACTATTTTATTTTCAGGTATCCACTTTACACGCATCTCTACCGTCAACGACATTCTCTACTTAATTGTAAATATGGGTAGCCTCATTTAAAAAATTTTGTTGTGGGCCATATTCTCCTCGTCATGTCCCAACCTCTGCTTACCCGCGGTTTTCCCTTCCAGTATTTGAGTGCTCTCATCGCCAAAGATTTATCACTCGACTTCTTAGCATTAAGTGTACCTCTCAACAAGGCCATATGTCTATTTCTGTCCTTCTACCAGCGTTTTATTTCCATACCATTTTGCAAAAATTAATAAGCTTCCGTTTCAGATACACAGTCTGGTAAATTTTCTCGAGGATGCTAAAGCCTGCCGCACAGCGCTTAGTTCAACATCAGTAGATAGTGGTACGGCGGCCGGGTCAGATTGTCCGTCCCTTCTGTTTAGAACAGCTGTGTAGGGTCACTAAGTATCCTCCCCTGATTCTGTAAATATATCTTTCGGGATAATGCGCACAAAAATGGTGATTTTCAGAACGTGCACTATGTTCCTAGACGACTATTTGCATCTCTCTTTTTATTGCAGACAGGTGGCGCACATATTGGATGTTGATTGATGGGGAAACGACGTTGGTGTATTACGTAGTACTGTTGTGCGCCTTCAAGTCTTACTGCTTATTAGCAGAAGCCCAGAAGACTTGCTGTCACAGTCATTCTCCGAAGACTCCAAATACAGTTCCGGTGTGCTTGCCACCAGTTCTACAGATGCGCTATAATCAACGTTTATCACGAAAACCGGTGACTCCACGTTCCAGCAAAAGCGTTGTGCAGTTGAGCCTTGAGGTCAAAATCTTCCAGATAGTGTCTTGCTGAATTTCGTTTTATCTTTCCCCAGTACTGCCACCTCTCGCAGTTCCATCTTCCCCGTTTCACCTATTGGGTGCCTACTTGAGTTGTTGCCTCAGTAATTTTTCACTCAACGGTTTTCATGCTATCTTTTAGTCCATCATTTGGCCACCATCCCCTAGCCGTGTCTCCATCCATTCTCAACATAACGCCATAATCGCTGCAGTCATTCACCAGTTAGTCCGGTGCACCTCACCCATGTAATGACCTTACTTATTTTTGGCTGCCTATGTTAGAGCTGCCACTTTCAGTTATACTCTTTTCGCCCCCAACTTTTAAATATACTGAAACATTTGGGTGAACGAGTGTGGAGATTGAAAAGTACCACACGCACTCGAACGTGCGACTCACGCTGCGCGCTTGCTTGTCCGTCCGGTGTTACCTATCATCTTGTTATTTGCTTGCTCACATTGACTTCGCGTGTGAAAAGTAAGCTCTTTATCTACTCGTTGCGTTACCCTTAGCCGGCCGTCTTGAATTTAAAGATGAACGCCACTCACAATTGATCGCAGCTGTCGCATCCCCATAGACTTTCCAGTCGGCCCCTTTCGAAAAGAAGCACTAGACTCGAGTTTCGCTCTCATCAGAGCTCGTCAGTAGTGCACATCATCGCCACTGCAGCCGGGACTTGAACCACGGACATGCTGTTCATGAGGCAACCGTGTTTACCACTGCGCCATTGACCTCACGTTAGGCACGACCGAATTTCCACATGTGAACGCTCAACCACTCTCGCTTGTGAGTAATGATCAGGTTGCCCGATCGTCTCGAGATGGAGACACAGTTACTGTCTGTTAACTCCAATCGATAACTCCGCGATTAGGACTTCCTAGACAGGTTGAGCGTTCACATATGATAATTCGGTCGTGCCTAACGTGAGGTCAATGGCGCAGTGGTAAACACGGTTGCCTCATGAACAGCATGCTCGTGGTTCAAGTCCCGGCTGCAGTGGCGATGATATGCACTACTGACGAGCTCTGATGAGAGCGGAAGTCGACTCTAGTGCTTCTTTTCGAAAGGGGCCGACTGAAAAGTCTATGGGGATGCGACAGCTGCGATCAATTGTGAGTGGTGTTTAACTTTAAATTAACCAAACCCCTGACTACTCATCATTAGTCTTGAATTTATTCGATCCTATCCCCAAGTTGAATTATCAAATACTCCCAGTTGCTCAAATTGATTAAGATCTTTCGGAGCTCGACCGCAAAACTGATGAAGTTTTACGCTTAACCGGTGGAATTAATACAAGGCATTGCTAATAAGAAGGATTTTCCGTAAAACTGCTGCATTTTGCAGTATGTGAACGATCAAAGTCAGACTGAGAGTGACATGCGTGAACATGCTAGGCTGGAAAACTTTGAAACCAGCTTCCTTGACTTAGAAACGAACCACTAAAAATAGAGACTTAGAAGAGTTACAAATATTCAACCTCATTTAAGGTACCATACGGCTAATAATAATAACACCCGTAGATGGACCGAATGTGGTCAATGAATGTTCTATTTGCAAGAATATTGCTTTGTCATTACTTGAGGGAGCCCACTGGAGCACAGTACCGTACCCCTATGTTCAAAGGTTGACGTTGACCGTAAATTTGACATGCTTGGACTGGCATATATCTGTTTCGTATAATCGCATTCAAATTTTGCTTCCTGCTGCAGGTTGTAAAAGTTTAGTAAAGTGTAATAGTGATGCCACTTCTTCCCGACGTGGAAACTTTGCTGCCTTGGCACATGAACCTGGAACACCGCTAATACATTTAGGGGTTAATTGTGCCGAACCTCTAATTCAGTCTAATGGACCAATCCGAAGATCATTTGGGAACTTGTAAGAGATTTGGGACACAATCTCTGACCCAGCTCTAACAGGTGCAACTCGCCAGTTTTCTGACTGGCCCGTCTCTTGTACCTCAATTGTTGCTCTAAATTCACTCTAAATTGCTTACTTCTCCCCTTGGTTAACCTAAGTTCACCATAAACTGCCCCGAAACAACGTACTTCATCCTGAAAGCACTATGTAAACATAACAAACCGTTCCCACTCCAGCTAGCGTGCATCCTAGGATGCACTGAGTGGAAATAAAACTCATCGGAAGTGAATAAGGAAATTTTACTGCAGTGAATAAAACATGCAAAATACGTTCTTCTCACGTACATCTCAGCCGTGTTGTTATAAAAACAAGTGACCGGTGATCGTGTAGCTTCTCTAAGGATCCCCGCTGCAACTGTGATTTCCTGCTTGTTTGTTCTGTACGCAGGATTCTGTGGACGCCTGCAACAGGAGGCCTGGTACAAACTCACTTTCTTCAGTCGTGCGACGAACTGCACGCAGCGAATGCCTGCCCTTGTCTTGATAACTCATCTACTGATTCATTATTCAAGGTCTTTTTACCCGAACCTTTTCCAGCATTGTTTAGCACACTCGAAGGTTCCACGTACTCTTCGCTTGGCGTGATTTTGAGCGCCACCGAGTGGGCTGTGGCCCGTCTCGAGCCTCTCTTCTTTTTCTTCTTGGTTGCTACCGTTGGGTCCAGACTAGGCTGGAGTTAACTGCTTATCATATTTCCAAATACTGCTGAAAATATACGGTTTGTTTTCAAACCCTACTGTGTTCTCTAGTCCTATGCCTGTTGGGGTTACGTTACGATTGCTGGTCAAGAAAAGCGTATTAAATTGTTAGTGGACTAGGGTCTAGTGCATACCCACTTGTCCATTACACTGTGTGTCATCCAGTACGCAACGATGCACTTAAGTTAGCTATGTGAGTCGTCCACAGACAATGTTCTACCAGAGGTATTGTAGGTTGAGGATAAGGTGGCTATAGCCATCTAGCTTTATAACAAAGAAGTTTCATGGGAATAATCATCTTTTTAAGAAGGTGATGATTCCCATTAACATGGCGTAGAAGCCTACGCCACATAGCTATAGCTATAGCTATATGGTCGTAGTCTATGAGCGCAGTAAGCTGCACAATGCATCACAAGTTTTAACCTGTATTGATCGGGACAATTAAAGTAGAATCCTGCTTGCTGTCTCCAAAACAAGTCCCAAGAGGCCGCGTTTACTAATACGCAATGTATGCAGGATGATTGAAAAAGCTCCTATTGGTTTTGAAAAATTGCACCGTTACAAGATATAATGATATCAGGATGTAGCGGGAGATAGCGTAGAATTCTACGCTAAGTTGGCCGATATGAAGGACTCATTAGACCGTTGTAGTCTCTGTACGTTATTTCAAATCCCTAGCAATATAAGCGATTGCGTGCGCTTTCTACAACTGACTGCGCTAACAGACTACGACCATATAGCTATAGCCAACACCCCATTGACATATGTAGGAAATAAATACGAAGATATGTATATTCGTACTTTTTTCTTCACGCTCCCATGAAATTATGAATACATACGTGAAACTTAATTTAGTAGGTAACTTAAGTTACCTATCACTAATAATACTCGTTGTTATTTATGGAAAACGTTTTCAACAAGTATACTCGTAGAATCCAATATATTCGATTAATCGTTACCTTACAAATCAACGGGTCGTACAATAATGTACAGTTGCCTATCAGTACAAAACATTACACGAGCGGTTTTAGCTATTTGTTCCTCAGTAATCAAGACATTCGGTTGGAAATTTTGAACAAATACTGACCAGCCTCGAAAAAAAGTGACATCTCTTAAAATAGTGCTCTATGTCGACAAAATGTCCAACAAAATGGAATGCGTAACAACCAGTTAATGTGGTGGAGTTTACGGGTAGTGCTTGTTCATTCAGCATTTTTAAACGTCTATATCTTGTAGATCTAGTGATGGGCACTTCAAAACGCGGGTGATTTGAACGTATTGTATTGGCCCGATCAATCACGTTGAAAATGATTATAGTATAGTAATACCAAAATACAGCTGCAACGATAAAGGCTAGGTTTGAAAGGTAAGCGTGCACATAAAATGGAAAATGTATCGGTGAAGTAGGAACGACTCACCGATAAGTCAAGGTTGTAGTGCTATTAATTAATAATTATATTTCATGAATGATTCTTGTACATTTTTGTATATGCCATTTTGTTACCCCCATCTGTACACGTGTTCGAAACTGCCATCATCACATTCCGATTTGAATTGTCAACACGAATGAACAGGAGTTACGACGAATCATCTCTGTATTCTCCATTCATGCGGATTTTTGGGCAGCGATTTCAGCGACTTCAGCGATTTGTTCACAGGTTCAAGTTTGAAGGCCCAAGTGACCCGGATCCAGTCAGTTTGTCCGTTTCGATGTCACCGGTTTTCTGTTGACCTAAAAGGCAGTCACTGAAAACAAGGTGTAGCACCGCTCTAGGGGTTTACAGAGAATACCGAGAACAGAGTAAAATACTAATCTAGCAAAGCAGAAAAAATAGTAATCCTACAACTTCTTAGATAAGTGGGAACCTAATAACACTTTGAAGCAGTCCCTAGGAGAGCAGCTAACAACCTCTAATGGGAGGTCGTTCCAGTGGTTGATAACCCTGTAAGAGAAGAATTGTTGTCTTAGGAAGATCTGGGGTCAAGGCTTATAGAGCTTCTTGTCGTGACCCCCTCGACTGTTATCAACCACTGTGATAAAGAACTGGTGTATGAGTCCTCTGCGGGAGAAAATGTGCGTAAGGATTGAGTCGCCTCGGAATCTCCGAAATTCAAGTGGATAAAGATCAAGAATTTCACGACGAGACTCGTAAGATAAATGCC
>LUCH01000516.1:0-14710 GCA_013368495.1 Paragonimus heterotremus
GTAATTTGTGTCTTCTGACTATTCTATTCAAATTACATAATATACTTCGACATTATTGCAACGCATTGGTTATTCCGATTCATATGTCTTACACTGATATTGGTAGCTGCTCCGTCCGGTTAAATTAAACCATGATCAACGCCTAAGTATGCATCCACATTAGAAGATGCTCCGTGCAGTTGGCTTAAACCATGATCGACGCTTAAGTATGTAGTATGCGCTCACATTATTCGTTACTCCCTCCAGTTGACATAAACTGTGGCCAATGCGTTTGCACTACTAGCTGTCTCGTCAAGTTCACTTAAGCTATGATCAACGCCTAATTATACCGTACTTATTCATCTTATTAGCTGCTCCGTCCAGTTGACTTAAAATATGCCAAACTGTGCTCCATGCTTACACACACATAACTGCTCCATTCATTCGTCCTACCACACGAGCTATGCCAAACCGTTCCCTATGCTAAAACACATAGGTGGGCGAGTGTAGGCACTAGGGACGGAAATACGAGGATAGAATCTTGAACTATGTATTTGATAATTGTGGATAAATATACATACTACCTCCACTTTTTCCCAGCACAGAATCTATCCTTCGGTTTTCATGTTTTTGGTGTTCTCCCGGATGATTGAAACCGTGTATCACATGAAGTCTTCACCATCATGTCGTTCATCGCAAGTGATATCTGCAAGAAATTCCTGAACGCATACATGAAGGGACTTACTTTTTGCAATTATATCAACAGGATAGTCACTTCAAGTGGTGTTGATTCGCGTTTTCTTTGGTCCGTGTGCAAGCAGCACACTGCCAGCGGACCGGTCTAAGTCAACATTCGTTGTGGGTGGTGTTCAGGACTTGCACTCCATAATCATTGGGGAAGTGCTAACAGCGGCTAAAGTAGATGGAACTGACAAAAATAAGGATTCGAAACGTGCAATTACCAGGTGAATAAGGTTGAAGCTGACTGCCACAGGGGAGGACACTCATTTATGCCTGCCATTTGGATACATTTTGAGTGAAAAATCAGCTGATCGGTATCACAGCAATAACTGTCCATCTGTACCGGGTCGCCGCAGTGTTCACGTGGCAGCCCCGATGTAGGCTTTTTCACCCGCTTCGGTTGCATACCGCTTGTAGCTGAACCCATCGGTAAGTCGTATAAAGGTAAACCAGTATTAGCACGCTCCACTATCTTACTGGCGGAAGCAATGATGCTGCTCAAGCAAGCCACCGCCATGCGGCTGTTGCAGTCGTGCAGTTTTTCGTGTACATGATTGAGGGCATTATAGTGGCGGTTGAAACTGGTTGCAGCCAACGGCCGAAGCTGTCGGACTACCGATCGCCGAATAGGCAAATTGTACTCTGCAAGCCACCGTTCATGAATGAGGACCTCACCTTTGTAAAGGAAAATGAACTCTACAAAACATCTTACCGTAGGGGTAGAGATGTTTACCAAACCCTGACAGAATGTGAATGCATGGAAGCCACAGTGTGCGGTAAAAAGTGCATTCGCATGTGTCGTGTACGCTATCGACGACGATTGCGCCGCCATCTTGTTGCACTTAAGACTGCAATGTTCAAAGTGATCACTACAGAAGTGCTTACCCGGCACTCAGACACCGTTGCGAAAGGGAGTCGTGGAGTTGTCCCTTCCGATGCTTTTAGACAAGGTGACTTGCGAACGTCATCATTCTGCGAAGAATGTTCTTCACGTACCAGTCAACCTCCACAACCTCACGACGGTCGCGCACATAGGTCATTTGTATTTCATACTCCCGTAGCAGCCACTCACCGTGGTTCCATATTTTCTGAATGGCGACGGCTGGGAAGTCTCTTGGGTACGTTCTCTTCCTCAGCCGTCAGTTCGCGTTCTCCAGCCTATTATTCGTTCGATTGCCGAAATGAACAACATCACATTGAACATGGATGACCCACTTCGGCTAGATGTACTGCCAATTACACAACAAATAATTCAGAAACTTCCTATCCGGTCGGCCGATGATGCACAGATCACGTTTAAACCTACGGTTAACAGTGTAACATTGCAACATACTGTCCCTCGTTTTCTGCTGTAGCCATTCGGTGGAAGAGAAAACGACTGCGAAAAGAGTTTGTCTCACAACAAATGTGACGGACGAATTGTGCCCACTTACATACCTACGTACGGCATCGCGTACATAGAAGTAACACAGCAGGATATTGCAGCCGAACACTACATGAGCTGCCCTCATCTGCGCAGCCATCTTATCCATGATCAATGTTTTAACCGCAATTCGCTCGCTCATCATTTCCCGAAAAATTTCGGAAAGTTTACGTAGCAAAGCATAGTTTTCACTACGAACGTACCCGTACATCACGGGTCGGCCGTATCCCGTACCGTCTGCCACTAGGAACTGACATAACTTCCAGCCTCGAAAGTATGAGAAGATAAAAAATAACATACTTGTGCCTGTTTGTCCCGTGAGTTGCATCCACATTCACAACATATGGAAAGCGTCGGAGTAGTTCAATCTGCAGTCGCTGGGCGAAGCAAATATGCGCGTATCGGTTGCCTCCATCCCTCAGAGTGCGCATCACACCTATAGCATTAATCACCGACGGCACCTTATCAACGTTTTCTAACATACGGTGATCGATCTTACGTGACAAACTCACTTGACATTGCAGGCCTCAACTTGCGGCGGATGTTTCTAACGTCAGCGGTTGTGATAAACTTCCCGCAAACATCCGCTACATACTGCTTAATGTCGGCAGTTTGTGTATTGTACTGGAACAGACTCCTGCACTCGTTCAACTCACCGACGGTGAGTCCACGATTCTTAGAATGGAACTCATATAGCAGGCCATTGAGAGAGTGGTTGTGCTCCAACTCGAAAAAGCTCACAACCAGACACGCATCTCGTCAGACCACTTAAAATGGTGATCCGCAACATGTGTCGCGAGAACTGGTCCGTTAAAACTAACAACAGTTAATCCACTAGACACGTCGCACACCCCTGCACACACTCCTACGCCTTTTGTACTTCGTACAACGATAATAAATTCGCGCGGTTTCAGGAAACCACGTCATCTTACCCTATCCTACTTCAAGGCAGTTTCCAACCTACGGATCATCCCACGAACACAAACAACGCCCACGTCGTCCACATACCTTTGAAGACACTCCTGAAAGTTTGAGAAGGTGCGAAATTCGCAGCCCTCAAACATCGCCTGGAAAATAGCAATATAATCTATTTCCTACAAATAAAACATAAACAACTGGGAGTGAAACAGAAAACAAACGGCAAAAGTTAAAAAGTACATTGAAAATAACCCCAACACTCTTGTGATAGCATTTACACACGAAATCGACCACAACAACGACAGACACCAGTTTTCGAAAAACAACTACGAGAAGGTGGTTTTCAATCAATGGTCAGTTAAAACAAGCAGATATGAGGCCATGACGCAGATTTTCACGGTTTCAACTGCTGCATCAGTTACCGAGCCATCAGAACGATTTATTCCACGAAAACCATTTTCCAGAACACGACAGCTCGGGAACTCACGTTCTACTGCTGGCATTCATGGCCTGATCCAATGCTGACTAAAAGCAACCCTTCCTCACCACCGACAGTGTCACATCCACCTGCAGCTCAGCTCCCTCGTTCTCGTGAACAATGCGCCACACTTAGGGGGCGATCTGTACATTGACCGCAACACCTGACAGATTACAGTACGTGATGTGACCGTGGAGCGCTTGGTTTGTTTTATTTTCACTGCCGTTCTCTCATTGTGTTCTTAACACGTAAATGCTCTGGTAGAGGAGTTCTGTAACTGTTTTTTACACCATTTTCGATTTCATTTTCATCAACGTTTCATATACAGCCCACGTTTAGACCAACCTAATGGATCTAATCAACAATCAGTAAATACAAGTCACTCACTTCTGGGGCCACGTTCGGCTCACCAATTTTGTAGTGGAATTCTGGACCAACGCACCTTAACGAACTATCATGAGTCAATCGTTTCCATTTTTATTACCCTAATGATCTCGTGTTCATACCTGAATTTTGTTTAGTGTTTAGATCCACGAGCCCGTTTTGAATATCCAGCAATCTATATGGGCAAGAAGAATGAGGGACGGAAGAATGAAAGAAAAAATAGTCGCAACCTCAATGTCTGTTTGAATACATCATAATTGGCGTAAGCTCTATTCACACTACAGGGGACCTCAACCATGGTAGACGACTGACAGGCAGTGGTATACTCAGTGGAGGAGGCATCAACGAACCCTCTAGTTACATCTTCAACTCCATTCCCTCTTGAACAGGATCACCAGGATAGCACACTTCCGTAGGTATGCTGTCTCACACGCATTTGGTCCTGATCTTTCCCCAACTGTGCAGGCATTCTACCAACTGGGGAGGCCTTTTTTAAACAGCAGGTAACTTTATATAGCAAGTAACTCCATCAACCCGTTACCCCATAACAGAAACGTGTAAAAAGAAGCACTAAAAAAGAACTGGTCACACTGTTATAAACGGAGCTCCATAGGCCTGATTCTATCTCTGACGCAAACCAAGATCCGCCAATCATAACCAGTTTTACTCTGCACCCGTTTTTGTTTTCACGACAGCACCTAGTTGGGCTTTTATATTTTGATGCCGTGTGTAGCTTTTCTGGGACTGAATGGATTATTTTTAGAGTCACGTTGGTTCGACCTCTCTGTCACACCAGTAGACAGCCTGGGACTCAGGAGTGAGGTGGAGTGTAGCTAATGAGAAGAAAACCGTTTGAAACCCACAACCCTGAATAGACGGCGACGTGGGACTGGATGCAGGTCGTTCTAGTTGTCACCCGTGGTATCACCGCTTCTGGTCTGCAGGCGACGATGTCTAAACGCTTTAGCAGTTTGATCTCTTGTCAGAAGTTCCCAATTTGTGCCCAGCGGACATCCCAAACATATGAAACCACCGCAGTATGTGAGACCGGAAAAGGGGGAAGTGTGCATGGACTTGAAAGGTTTACAGGTTGATAGGTCACCATCTTGAGAAATGCATTAGTACCGTCGCCCAAAAAACACTGGGGTAATGCCATCCGACCAGCCTCCATTCTCAACCTGAAAACCTATGCTCCCCACACCATACATTATAATGGAAGGCTTGACCAAATACGTCTGTGTTGCATTGCCTACGGCATGCGAGCATGCTTACACGGCTACTCTGACGCAGAATTTACATGAAACACTGACTCCAAGACAAAGACGAGCCCTTACGCTGCCACATTACTATATGCCACAACCACCTGTCAAGTCTTGTCCGATATGGTAAAGAAGATCTGGAAAGATCTCCTGCCACACTTTATCCAGCCGCATTTTGAATGAGATCACACTACCGCTATGTACCACCTCATCTGGGGCTTGTCCCATGCATTCACTATCCGGTTGCTGAGGAAGTTTGCTCGTACGTCCGAACAGCCCCTGCTTTTCTCCAATCTGAGACTGTGACTTCTGGTGATGAATTCTTGACCCATCTGTGCAAGTAATTCTGTGGACTTTACGCCACTTATGCCTGTCAGTATTCTGAAGGTCTCCAAAAAATCACCTCTCACCCTCCTCCTTTCCATGGAGTAGAATCCGAGCTCCTTTAATCCGTCATGATAAGGTTGACCCTTAAATCCTATAATCACACGGGTTGCGGGTTGCTACACTCTCTCTATGCGCTAGATATCTTTACGAAGATAGGGAGCCCGCGCCCGCACGCAGTACTCCAGGTGAGACCGAACGATGGCTTTGTATAGCGGCAGGAATACTTCCGGTTGTTTGTTAGACAAAACTCGCTTAAGCCTAAAGGCTTCACTGAGGGCTTTATGTGCAGCCGCTGCACACCGGACTGAGGGTTTGAAGTAGCTTTTGGTGAATACTCTCAGGTATCGGGCCTCTTCTACGCATTCAATGGTGAGAGGACCCTGGGGACCAGGTACTTCCAGGGGTTCAGAACTTTCAGTTAGCATTTGGCACTTGGCGGCATTCAGTGGGAGGTCCCATTTAAGAAACCACTCTGCTACTGCCTTCAGATATTGCGTTAATGCGGCACGATTTGTAAATTCGAAGCAGGGGTTGCTAAGCCCACTTACTAGATCGTTTATGAACAGCGGGAACAGGAGAGAACCCAAAACGGATCTTTGAGGGGCGCCAAACTGGGCTGTGACTACCTCAGAGAATTCGCTTCCAACCTTCACTTTAGAAACCCTGTTGTGTAAGAAATCCTCTACCCAGTCAATCACTAGGTTGGAGATACCAAGCCACTTCATTTTGTGGATGAGATAACAGTGATTTACAGAATTGAAGGCTTTGCTGAAATCCAAGTAGCAAACGTCGACTTTCTGGCCTTCGTCTAATCGTCTCGTGACCTCATCCATGAAGTACAAAAGGTTCGATAAACATGATTTCCCTTTCTGAAAGCCGTCTTGTGCAATGTTAAGAAGGCTGTTTTCAATAAGATACGTCGAAACTCAGTCCCTAATAAGTAGTTCCAGGCATTTTCCAATTATACTCGTCAGATTCAGTGGTCTGTAATTATTTTTTTCGTCTCGCGAGCGCCCCTTGTGGATAGCGACCACCGTGGGTAAGCGCCACTCATCTGGGACTTTACCTTCCTTTAGGGAAGTCGTAAACATTTTTCAAAGTAGATGTTGAGGAACCCCCGCTAATGGCTTAACAATACCCGGATGGATGACATCAGCTCCTGTGGATTTTGAGGGCTTAAAAGAGCCTAGGACCTTCCAAACTTCTTCCTGGGTGAGAACTGTATTGTTCATTACGCTGTAAAGTCTGGACTCTATCCATATTGACAGAATTTTGCCCTCATCCTTACTGTGGACACCCTGGAAAAACTCATGAAGGGGATTGGCTTTCTCTGTTTCATGGGTGGCTGGTTCACCCTCCTTTGCCAACAAGGCCCCTACTTCTTGTCTGCGGGCTCCCTTGGATTAAACATACGAGTAAAAGTGCTTCGGAGCCATTTTGCCCCGCGCACAAGGCCCACTTCAAAGCGGTATTTTTCCAGGCGCTGGGCCCTGCAGGCTGCATTTCTATAGGTTTTATATTTTAGCCAGTTACGATGGCTTTCGTTTTTCCCGCATTCCCTGCAACATTTGTTTCTGTTGAAAAGCGCTGTACGCACCGTTTGTCTCCACCACGACTGACAATTTCGAGCTGTTCTTGGTACTAGGGGTGCAAACTGGTCCATTAGTACTATAAGCCCTTCTTTGACGATTTTCCACATATCCCCTAGGGAAGCGTTTTCCCCCTCAGGAGCCCAAGACACGCTCCGTTCCGCTTCCAAGATCCGTCCGACATCCATTCGACCAATATTACGAACAAATTCTTTCCGCAGAGGTCATTTCATCGCGCGGACTTCGGAACTCAGAACACACTGTTCGCTCTTCCCAAGCAGAGCCACACTTTCCAGTTCAGTCTACAGATTTACATTAAAAATATTTTGTGACTTTGAATTTCGGTTTTCGCGCCATGAGTTGCTGATACTCAATTTTGGTGCATGCCCTTAGTTTGTCTCTGATTGACCCGTCTTGCTTCCGCTGCATCAAATGGAAAGTTTTTCTTCAAGGTCTTCTACTGTCTGTAAATATTGTAACGTAGCGTGCTGCCGTGTTGTTGACGTCACTTTTTCGACTGTGCAAGTCGCTTGCCTGTCTTACCAGGTCTTTGGGTCAAGCTTATCACACTGTCTACTTTTGAGGGACTACCGTTGGAACACTTACTTCCAAGTGTCTATATGTTGCGCAAATGTAACGGCTAACCTAAGTTAGGACGTCTGCCCTGCTTTTTGTGATATGCAGTCGTTTGTTTGCTATGTTTTTTCCCGGAGGTTGGGTTTGTATTTCCATGGTTTTCCGGTATTGTTACATCCCGTAGTGCATGTTGTTGATTCGCTTATTCTTTCGCTCGCTCTACACAGTTGTCATCGACCGTGCGGGTCGCCCCACCTACTCAGGTAGCATCACCTACTCAGCCTGTAGCAACGCTGATGCAGTAATGCAAGGACAGTGAAAGCACTACGTGCGGCACCTGGTAGGTGTCATCCGTCTGCTTACCAGTTTGAGACCCTTAACACAGCTGATGGGGAAGGTCCTTCGATATGGCATTATGTCGCTGTCAGTGACAATCATACATCGGCAAACGTACAGACTATTTTCGAGACCCAGTTGCCTTTGTTCGTTTATCTTCTCCTTCCTTCCTCCTTGTTATGTAATTATACTTGTTTCTTTAATGTGCAACATCGCAGGCCAACAACCGTCCCAGCGACTGTGCCCATGGGTACAACTGGAAGCTCAAAGTGATTGGTTGATATAAGTGGCCCGGCAGTCGTACGAAAATTGATATGTGATATAGGGTTCGGCACTAAGCAGCAGCAGGGTCCTCAGTGGTGGGAGTGAGATTCGGATGGAGATGAATAAACTGGCCCGTGCGGCCATGCAGAAGGTACATTCCTTAGGGGATGTGACAGGCGTTTTCAATGAAACGCAAATATTGTCACCATTCTCAGACAACTAAACGCAAACAAACATTTTGAGGGCCGTCAAAGTCAGAATGGCGGTTGATCTTTGCTTGCTGAATTTTTCGACAGTTGGATAGGGGAAGTCCTGAAGTCGAGCATCGTGAGTTCACCTCTCCGAGCGCAGCTTGCTTGATGAATTCACCACTCTGAGACAGAAGTTACTCTCCCTCAACTCATTCCGCCGGTCAGATTTCCTGCTTCGTTCGCCGTTTCCTTGGAGTTCTCAATTCACTGCGATACGTCTGGCTGACGTTCCTTTTGCTACTATTCACATTTCATCCAGTTTGGACCGGTGGCTTCTGCGTTTGGGAGAGTGAAAGTCTTGTACCTTAGGACAGTTCTTATACGTTACTTTTAGAAACTCCCAAAACTAATGCGTTGCTTGCTTCCACATTTAGTTCAGTAGTGGTTTTTCCGTCCTGAAATACGTCTCCCATGTTTGCTTGCAATACCCCACCTAGGACCCCGCGATCGCACGATGAGGTATCCGCACATTTTCCCTGGTCGCTGTCGGTCGTGTGCTAGTGGGCCCACCGCAATGAACGAAGGAAAATCTTAACTACTTCACTATGTTCGTCCTCTCTGAAAGTCTACGCAGTAATTTGAAGTCATCCGGGGTCTCCAGTTTGTTGTAAAAGTGCCCACGTTTTGCTGCATTCACGGCTAACGTTCTTCATTCTTGGTTAAGTCCTTCTGGAGTTATCTGCCCAACATCCCCTAACGCGCTCATTTTTCCAATAACATCATCAAATATTCAGTAATCGAGACGTACCTTGATCACGTCATTATTTTAACCGGGCAAGTGATGAGGACATCAGAAAAGCCTTGGAACGCACTACTGAAGGTTAAGCACCTTAGACACATATATTCTAACCATCATAAACTCCGATTGGGACAGACGTAATTTTTGTCACGCATTTGAAAGCTTCGTACTTCGGCAATGGTTGCGAGCACTCAGGGAGTGACGGCTTTTCTGAAATCGAACATGTAGTGTTATCACATTCGACGCCTCCAAAATTCTAAACTCCCAGCCAGTACCTCCACGCCGGTTCACATTATCCTGTGAATGTAAATTTGATACAAACCACTAACATCAAAGTTAATGTGTTAACGTAGGTATCGCAGTTTTACTCGTAGCTCCATAATGAATCCGCACCATTTCTACTATTGTATGCTACATTCACGAGGATAACAATGTTTAAGCCACTAACGTTGGGAGCGCCCCGCAACCAGTATGACACTTGTTTGAATCCTGAAGGCCGACAGGAACTTCCGTCGATATTCGTCATCTCTGACAGCTACCGTGCGATTGTGCTGAAAGTTCTCTCACGTCCAGTTCCCTAGAACCCTTAATCGTTACATTAAAGTCCGCTTGTGAACGGTGAGTAAATAAACAAATAAAGTGTGTTTGCAGATCCACCGTCTTCTCACTGCGACTTCCGACCCGCGTTAATATAAGGATGGGAAACTTCGGGTATACGAATCTCGCAACTAGCATCACGAAAAACCACTCAACATCGATTCCCCTCTTTGTTGGAATCTTCGTTGATTTTGTCCGACCGAGTAAACAGTAGTTTGGCCGTCTTGCGGATCCGCTTCTGCCGATTCGCCATAACGAACTTGAATGAGTCTAATTGTAAAATATTTCCGCATGTTAGTTTTATCTATCGTGGACAGCTGCGTACTTCTCCGACAAGACTTGACGCCCATAGCGATTTATCTGAGGCCTTCCAGTATTCGATTCTAACCGTCTCATATGGACTTTGTGAACGAACCAGCTAACACTGGCGGTTGACCGTGGATTATTTCCAACAACCTTGACGACGGCATATATCTAAGAGGCAAGCTATCGGTTAAGGTATTTTCATTCAAACATTTTGATGGTGGGACGATTGAAAAATCGTCCTGATGTGAGAAGATTATGGGGTTACGCTGAAGCCTACGAGATAAAACAGCATATTGGTTTAAAATACGCAATAGTATTTGTCAAAGTAGCTACCTGCGTTGCGTATCTGAGGAATTTCATGGTAGAAAGCCAATGACCACACTTTCTGCCCTCAGTCATTCCCTCTTCGTTGATTATACTTCCTTTTACATTCAAACTCTTCTTCGTACTGTCTGCCAGCCTTCCTAGGAAAGACTGACAAGACCATGCGAATTACGTGCGCTACCAGCCATTCTTCCCACAAAAGTTAACCTCAGTGTATTACTAAAGCTTCATAACGTTTACTTATCGGAACTTGTTCTTGCGCAGGTTGTTCATCCTTACTTCTCACTGTCGTACTTTTGTAATGTGTACCGTGGTTTCGATTGTGCTTTACCGCTCCGCCGTTGCGTGAATGTTGTAAATTTCGTGGACTCGATATCGTCTTTTGCTGTTGTTTTCTTCCATCAAGTTTTTGATGTTTATCTTGCACCCTAGCACCTCGTTTACAAGAAGCTCGTCTTCACGATCGCCTTCCCTTTGAATTCAATTCCGTTGCTCAGCGGACTCAAAATCTATCGAAAGTCTCTGCGTTATAGATGCGACCACTCTAGAGCAAGCCTGTTAGCAGACGTTTCGAATAGACTGAGCGTGGCTTGACGGATAACTTGACGTTCAGAAACAGCAGTATTCGTGGATGTAATTAGCTCAAACCTACAACTGGTACCTGCAAAGTAACAACAATACGGCAAGTGCTCGGGCAAATATGTGGTGTGTTTCGTGTCACGTACAATGTAACTATTTATTCAAGTAAACAGCGGTAAAGTAACTTCCAGTTACCCGTTGGAAGCACCATATCCCCCACATTTTAAAGAAAATTGCAGATTGTTGTGTTTTGCTGCTTCTTGTTCAAAAGGCCATAAGAATTTGTCTACATCGGTCCAATCGCTAATGCCTCCTCTGTAACCGAGTTTGTATTTGAAACGGAGTGGGAGGCAGAACGTTCAGTACCAAGTCCTGTATTTGCATTGTCGGGTTACTTGTGTCTGACTTGATCAACATGTGTGCAGTGAGACCCCTTCTGGTCCACTTCTTTTTTTCTCCTTTCTTCCTGCACAGAATTTGTTTTCTTCCTTCGTTCTTGTGTGGCAGTTAAGCATCAGTGTGAACTACTGGTGTGTTTGTTTCTTCGATGACAAGGATGGTGAATGCAGCCAACAACTAAAAGAGTTATCTGCCCGGACGAGTGCGGAGGTTACGCAGTACTGTTTCACTAAAATGTCAGTTCGTTTCTGCAGTGAAATCCAAATTTAGTTGACCCCAGGTTAAGCATGTTTGCATTAGAAGTACGCTTTGCATGAAAATGTTGTCAACACGTTTGTCGAGGTCAACAAAAGTGGTTGCCATCAATTAAGTCATTACCCTTTTAAAAGTGGGTACAAAGTTCTACGCTGATACACTGGACTGTTGATGGCTGCGTGCTACCAGCCGATGCCAGCAACCCAAGCAACAAGACCTAACTTCCAACCTTTGAGTGGTAAAATGGCTGTCGTTTCTGGAAACCAGTGTACAGAAGACTGGTTTGCGGCCAAGCTTTCTGAAGAACAGCAAAGGTGTAGTCAGAGTACAATGAAGTTGTGAATACGTCTCTGGTGGCACGAGTGGGAGTCAAGTAGGACTAAGGCATAGCAGTCGTCCAGAAACAAACCACATCAATCAGCGTGCGAACTCGCCAGACTTTACAAGACACTGGTTATGAGACCCATTTGGATGACTTGGAATGACTTTTGTGCATACACTTAGCGCAGCCGTGTACCACCCGAGAATTATCCGCGTCGATCTCCCGCCACCAAAATGCCAAACGTGTCCATGATTTCAGTTTTTCTACACCAAGATGACTGGAAGGCCGATCATCCAAAATTACTGAGGGGAGTTTAGGAGGCACAATAATTCAATCGTTATAACAAAACAAAATCGTAAGTGGCCGAGAGCCCGTCATGAAAATTTGAAAGCTCCAGGAAACAGAGTTTCGTAGTCGTATTCCATTTTTTGTACTTTTAGCCAAAATAACGGACTGACATCATTTCCCACTACCCGGGAGCATATTCGTTCAACCTACCTGCCACAGTTGAACTATGGAAGAGATCGCTGGCATGTTACATTTATTGTTGGCATTATATAGCCCAGCTTGATTTGGTCCTCGCAATCATAACATTTTACAGCTATTCTGAGAGGACTCTGATGGATCACAAGGATGCTTTGTTTAACGGTAACGACTTCTGCGCATACCAGGAGCAATAATTCTTGAATCAGTTTATTCTCATCGGAATTTGTGGCTGACTACCGGATTTGCATTTCGCAGTCCAAGTACGGAGTTCGTGTGTAAAAAATGCACGATTGTCCTGATTTTCTTTCCACAGTGAAGTGTGTAGCTTTGCTCCTCCTGCAACTTTGGAGTGGGCGAACTGAACTTGTTTAAACATAAAGCCTTTCAAAGAAGCATGCTGAAATGAAGCCGGGTAACTAAATTTTTAACAGTCATATGCATTCCTGCAGACAATTGGAAGAAACCGCTCTCATTTCCTCTCACGTTTCCTATTTTTACGCGTAATAAATCGAATTTCAAAGCGTACCAAGTGGTCTTCAACATCCCTTGAACTTGAGTGAATACTCAGACTTTCTCAGGTGCATATATCTCTCATAAGAACCGTGCCGATCGCGACACTGGGTGTACCCATTTGAAATGCACAATCCTAGTCCCAAATGGACTTCCCAAAGCCCGTGGCTTCTTTACACGTAGTGACAACGGTATGGCAAAAAAGTTAACGAACTTATAGCGTCCCTGAATAGGCGGGGTGTAGTCTGCAGACGCACGTTTGACACTGAACAAGAAAACCGACTGCATCCGGGACCCTAGAGCCTCCGCTTCGAACCAGTGTATCAACCACCGAATTGCTGAATTGCCGTTCCAAAGATCTACTGACCCGCGTAATATTTCTCGAATAGTTATAATCACTGATGCGTTTTATAGGAGGTAGTGATGACCTTGATGTCGTAAAGGTTACTTATTTAAAAGTGTAATAAATTTTTCAAATGCAATCAAAAAAAGCAAAAAGTGTATACACTAAACGGCTCGAAGAAACTCAGCAAAATTTGAAACGGGTAATATTCAGGTCCTCAACTGATGTCACAAATAGTCAAAGAAAAAGTATATTATTGAACATTTCAGCTTCAAAGAATGTGTAAAATTTGTTCCCAATGTTGACAGTAACATAACGGACAAGAATGAACACCAGTAAATGTGCTTAACGTTCATAGTGATTGCAGATGTTATTGTGGAGAATATAAAAATAATCATTACAATACAGGTAACATATTTCAAACAACTTTTTCCGAGTATCTGGTATAACTTGAAGTAGAACTGACTCTCGTCCCAGCAAAATGGTCCGAAGAAACACATATTCAGTGCTTTCGCCCGACAAATGCTTTCGGGTCAGTTGAATTTCTGACGGAATTTGCAACGAATAAACGCCCAACAGAGGTAAGCCCTGACCTGGCTGGGTCACTTGAACACAGCTGTATTGACGTACCTGATTTTGATGGACACGTGATTGATAAAATGACGCTTTTGAGTATTCCATGCTTTCGTGCACGTTGCAGCGAAGAGCGGCCGTGTTATATATATATATATATATATATATATATATATATATCGCTGCCCCTTATACGTGTGTTGGAACTGGCCCAACAGATTATTAACCAGTCTATAGTTACTATCGAAAACCGATCAACAGTGAAAAGCGAGGACTCAGCGCGTTGACCCTCGTGTATCTGTATCGATCATGGAAAGTAAAGTGTACAGAGAAAGACGTCAAGCTAGCAGGTCATAGAGCGAGTTGTGATTGTGGCCCCTGAACGGATATTCAAATGGAATAGCTTGGCTAAAACAGAGTAGACAAAAAGCCAAAACCATCAAAAGTGTACAAGTGAATGCGACTATCAAAAATATCATTCATTATAGTCGCTACATAGCTCTCCCCCAGTAGGCTAGTAAGTATTAAAAAATCCTTCGTTATTCCAGAGAGAGAGGGAAAAATATAGATACCATGTATTTCTGATCGATCACAGTTACAGGTTGATACACATTAAGAATAATGACATAGGATAGGGAATGTCAAAGTGTAGTAGAACAGATGTGTAGACTACAATAATTCTCGATACAAAA
>LUCH01000516.1:15991-37943 GCA_013368495.1 Paragonimus heterotremus
CATCCGTACGAAGAAAAACATGTGTGCACGAAGAAAGCTTAGCTTGCACATGTACAGCTAATGAATGCTCCCTAGGCTGCACCAGGCGTAGCTTTCGCACGTGGTGTGCCAAACGAGCTGAGTAGCTGCCGTAATCGTACCTTGCTGAAGGTGCAGGTGAAACGAGTTCACCTGGTAACCTAAGTATGCAACCAAAGACTAGTTCAGCTGCAGTGGCGTTCAAATCCTCATTAGCTGTGTTGCGCAGTCCTAAAAGTACAACCGGGAGTGCTTCTTTCCAGGAAGGACTGGCATGTGCACTAAGGGCGGCTTTCAGTTGACGATGAAGACGTTCAACCATCCAATTTGCTGCTGGGTGATGAGCCGTAGTGCGAATGCGCTTACATCCTAGAGTATTTAAGAGGGCTGCGAAATGTCCCTGAAAGTGCGATCCACGATCAGTGGTCTCAACTGACGGACAAGCGAATTGTGCCACCCAACGTTCCAAGAAAGCGCTGGCTACCGTTTCTGAAGAGCAGTTAGGTAGCAGTATGGCTGCATGCCATCTTGTGAAACAGTCAACACATGTCAACAGATAAATAGAGCCATTTGAGGGTGGTAAGGGGCCCACCGGATCGACGTGCATGTGATGGAAACGTGCGTCTGGCAAACGGATAATAACAAGAGGGCTCTTTTTATGACGATGGACTTTGGAACGTTGACACTGGAGGCAAGAACGACTCCACTTACGAATATCGTGGTTTGCCTTAGGCCACACGAAACATTCAGTGACAAGTTTAACCGAAGTGCGTATGCCAGGGTGAGAGAGACTGTGCAGTTTATCGAACAGTGTGCGGCGGAAGGATGCGGGCATTACAGGGCGAGGTGTGCCCTGGGAAGTATCGCGGAGGATTGTTCCCTCTGGCGGCGTCAAAGGTATGGGTTGGATAGTGAGAGAGCTGTTTTGACGAAGATACTCTATCTCAGGATCGGTGGCCTGTGCGGCAGCCATGGCTGCCAAACCAATGCCATTGTCAGCAGTTGCTGTGAAGTTATCAGGAACAGTGCCAAGATCTTTTTCCCTGTCTGTGACTTGCAGCAGGACTCCACCGAGAGAATAAGGGAAGTTGTGCTTGTTCCTGATGTGCATGACTTTGCATTTGCTGGTATTGAATTTGATGGAGTTAGATTTAGACCCCTTGTAAAGTGCAATAATATCGGCATGCAGGGTGCTCGTGTCGGAGCTGTTACGCACAAAGCGCCAGATTTTGATGTCGTCGGCAAACAGTAGCAGTGGAGACGAAACTACGGATGGCAAATCGTTGATTAAGATAGAGAAGAGCAGGATGGAGCCCTGTGGTACTCCGCTGGGGCTGAATCTGGCAGAAGATACAGAGGAACCCACTCGCACACGGTAGAAACGGTTTGATAGATGAGATTTTAGCCAGTGGAGAATTTTGCCCTTGACACCGCAGTGGTAAAACTTATTGAGTAGAACAGAGTGATTCACTCGGTCAAAGGCCCTGGCAAAGTCAAAATAAACAGCATCGATTCCCTCTCCTCTGTCGGCAGAAAAATCCATTGGTCTACAGCTAGCAGCAAATTTGTGCTGCACGAGCGGCCGCGTAGGAAGCCGCGTTGCTCTCTGCAGAAGAAAGATTGTGTTAGAAGATGCTTAGACAGTGAATTGTGGACTTTCGATACACATGATAGAAGGGCGATCGGACGATAGTTGCAAGACTGATTGCGCTGCCTCCTTTGAAGTTGGGAGTGATATTCGCTGATTTCCAGCTTTCGGGTACTGTTCCTGCAGCAATTGGCTGTGTAAACAAGATGCTTAGCGGGACAGCTAACTGTGCAGCCCCATGGACAAGGACTAGAGGAGATATGCCCTCTGGTCTGGGAGAGGTGGGTTTGATCTTCCGCAGTTTAGTTAGCACAGCATCCGCTGTGGTATCTACTGTGGAGATTTCTTCAGAGGTGTTCACGCTTTCTGCCGTGAGGCAGACAGGCACGCCGTTTGCAAACACAGTACTGTAGAAGTCGGCCAGAACTTCAGCAACTTCTCCGTCTGAGCAAGTAAGCCCTTGCTAACCGGCTGGCTGGGGAACGCCAGCTTTGACTTCACGGGTTTTGGAGACAAATTTACACAAACTTTCAGGGTCACTGACGAACCGCTGAGTTAAAAGTCGCTGGAAATCTAACCGAGCTCAAATTATGTGGTTTACAGTAGGTCGTTAAGTTCATCTCACTTTACAGGATGAGGATGGTTGAATTAAAAACTGTTTAGATTTTGCACAAATGAGCTTCTGAGGGCGTCAACTGCTGCCATACCCAGAGGACCCTCTTGTGCCTGGTTAAACCGGTACAACAGAATTTAGTCAAAACCAATGTAGCAACTCTTGCGTTTGCTAACTTACGATTGTGCCCCTAGAAATAGGAAGGTGTATGCCGCCTGAAAAAAATTCCGTCCGCTTTTCGGTTGTTCTTTTAAAAATCCTGAAGCCCTATGTAATGTTCCCTCCATTCTTCCTACGGGCAAGAGAAAAAGAAAATCTCCCTTAGTCCTTCTCTGCACGAGTTACTTCGCATTCCATCCAGCGATTTTGTAAGACACGCTGGAACTTTTTCAAGTGCCTTAATGTCTTCCACAACCAATGTGCTCCAGACCTCTACACAGCAATCTATGTGTGCCATACATACGTTTTATGGAGCGGCAATAGCATTTCCGGTATTTTTAAAGCAAAAGGCGTCCGCAACTTGTACAAGACTGTTTTTTTGCGCTTCTGGACATTGGTTGAAATGCCTTTACCATCCCTAACTCACTCTTCTTTCCACCTGTACCAAGAACTCTGATCGAGCTTGAAGCCTAATGTGCAAGTGCACCAAATTTAACGCCCTCTGAGGTATACACAAAGAAAATCAGAGGCAAAATTAAAATATAAATATTTGCTGGAGACCAAAGGTAAACAATAATTACAATAGGTCTCAGTCAGCGCTAAACGACGCAGCAATAGCTAGGGAGGCTAAGAATTCGACCGTCGAGCGCACGAGCAAGCCGGAAGAGTGTATCTATGGCATCCTTGATGCGCATAAGCCAACAAACATGCAAACAAACAAACGCGAACGCGTGCATCGAGCATACGACAAATGAAAATCCATGAAATCCAATAACCAATGTGAACTAGGAGTTCGGTAATAATTTTACACATCGTACAGCAGGCAGACAGGGGTTATCTCCAGGTCACTACGGGAGAATCTTCAGCAGGCAACCTAGTGCATTCGTCTACGCTTAATAATGGTTTCTCTGCATTTGACCAGAGACATTTATCAATGTTGTTGGAAGTTATGCGGCACTTACACGATCCCATTTTTAGATGATCCCAAAAAGTTTTTCAGTGGTATAAACTGTACTCGTTAATGTTAAAACTGCTTTCTCAGCTTCGAGAAACATAGTCCTTACAGTACAGTACCATATATATACTTAATGAAATTTGGTATACAATTTACTGATTGTAATAAACTTAGTGGATTGTTGCCCGGAACGGTCAAATTTAAGGCAAACAGAGGCAATAGTTACTTTGTGTGCTCTAAGCAACTCACTACATCCAGCGACTGAGACAATGTGACTAGAGCCGTCGTCAAACCCACAGAAGACAGTTACAGTTTCCGAAATACAAAGTTAGGAGCTCGTACAGATACTCTGACGATAGGAGGTGTTTATGAAAACTAGCGTTTGCGTACTGCTCCTGTGGCACTAAATTCTGTGATGGATTATGCTAGTTTTATGTCTCTTTGCGTTTCTTCTTATAGTATATGTGGTGTGAACAGTAGAATAAAATAAGGGTTATTCAGAAGCGTGATATGCAAAAAAGTAATGCAGTTGGTACACGCCAACTTCATAAATACAAGTTAGGCAAATTATTGCAGTAGAGAAGGTGTGACACGTGGTAACAAGTAAGCTGAAAAAAAGTGGAAATTAGTTGTAACCTGCATACACCAGCGACATTTCAGTCAACAAATGCCCAAGACAAACAAGCAATCCAGAAGGTTGAATGGTGTCACAAATGTTTGAATTATAGCGAGCGCCAATTTGATATAATGTCGGAAATAACCAAAAGAGCTGGTAACATTTTATGCAACAGAAGAATATCTGAAAATCGCAATGTATTAAAAACAAAACCATTGCGAAAACTTCAGGAGTCTCTGGTTTTTATTAACGCTTTTGACCTCTGGTATATTTTTTCAAACTTATCAAGTAGTTTCACATTGTAAATAGAATAAAAAATGTTCCTCGGTCAAAAGAATCCATGTTCTTAAATATAACCCATCAGGAAATTTTGAATGAAGAATTTATGTGTCATTTGTGTAATTACCAAAGCATGTTTTAAAAATAGAAAACTTTCAGCAGAAGATAACATTTTATAGCTTTCGAAATATACAGTTGTTACGGGAAGTGTGAATCGCCAAAACTCATAAAGTTTTGTACGCGGTGGTCATAACACGAAGATTAAGCAAGTGCAATTATTGAGTAGTTTAAATTAGACAGTGGGACGTTATTTGTGTATTAGGATATCTTGGATATAGGTCAAGCGAGAATTACTTATATTACGTCGACGACAGTTTGAAGGAAGGTCTGGGCCGTTATGATGATAGAGCTACTTCTACAAATGCTAAAATTTTCATTAACTGAATTAACATCTAAAGCGGGAGTGGTCGGCATCACATTTTACCCTTTCTAGTGTCAGTTGACTTATATATGTTTTAGTTACTAAGCCTGCGGCGCGCGTAACCATCAGACAAATAAAATATGCGGTAAATCAGCGCATCGCAATGACCCTATTATCATTCCACCGGATCGCAGAGGTTGTTCATCACAAGAAAAACAACCCCAACAAATTTTCGAGTAAGCCTGTTAACCCATAAAACACGTTTCTCGAATGGCCATGCTGAAATTAATCTCATTGTCCTGCAAACTGCAATATTGTATTGCCTTAACGATTACCAGTGTTTTTATCGGGCGCAGTAAAGTTCAGTACAGGTGAAGTTATTATGACATGTTTCAAGGCAAGCGCAGTTCTCAGCTGCCTCATTCTATTCAGAGTGTCTGCGCGCAGATAGTAGGTGCCGATAGCTCAAGCCCCTTAACCAGTCCTTCACCTTTTTGTGGTAAAACAAGGGCCGTTTTTGGCGACCAATGTACATGATACTCTACAAAGTTATAATAATAAAATCAGCACACGATAAAGTCATGGACTACAATCGTGATTAATCTCATCGTTTCAAATATTCCCATTACGATAATGAGAATAAAGACATATAAGCGAACATATGTTTTCGATAATTCATCTTCAGGTCGGTACAATTATATAAGGATTTAATAGAGTTAGATCAAGATATCGACCAGACTTATTACAGAGAAATTAGGTCAGTGGACAGTTAATTGGCGATGACTTCATTGGTCGGTTACGTCACGTTTGTCCATTGGATGAATTGTCGGAAACATATGTTCCCCTGTAGGTCTTTATTCTCACAATCGTGATTAATGCTAGTCAGTCACACGTGACCAAAACGTAGCACTTGCCCGGAAAGAAACAAAACTAATCCGTATACCTGTGCTGCCATACTTCATTAAATGTCAGTTAGAAACACCAGTTAGATGGATTGTAGTGTTTTTTATTCACGCAATCAACCCAATCATTTACCGTTCGACCAACTTCATCGTTACTCTTCATCCACCAGCATGTCACGAGTGCCGATCACTTCACTTGTGCAAAACTACCATGACCAGAATTCAAACCGCAAAAACTGAAGATAGATCTACGGGAAGTATAAAAGGCACAAAATGCTGCCCGGGATCAACGGCCTCTTCGCCATGAGTGAGAGGTTTCAAGGAGAAGCTGATGTAAAACTTTGGAATATTCCGTCGTACTAGAGGTCGGATTCCCTCGACCTACTGGTACCACTTGAATTGAAAAGTAAACATAATTACGACGTTGACGCAGCATATATATTTGGAAGGAAGTAAAAATGGTGTACATACCTCGGCAAAAACGATGCTGAAGGTCCTGGGTATGTAATGAGAAAGCAAGACTGCACCATAAAACTTTGTGTGTCTGAAAGTTGGCAAGCGATTTACTGGAGTGATGAAAACAGTTGATGCTCCACCTTCAGATGTGATTAAAAAATAAGGGTCAACGGAAATTTCTAAAGATAGACCACGACCTAAAAAAACAGCGCGCAACTCTCCTTATGTCTGACCTGTCAGTGCTCTGCTTGTCCAAGAAGACACACAATAAACGAAACCGAGTATCTTGTTTGGTACAGTACAGCATTGTTATCCATACGAAATGCACCTTTTACGAGATTAAAAGGAAGCCTAGAAAATGATTATAGAACATCAAATAGTTGGTGAACATTGGGCAAATGACGAAGCATAGTTATACAAGCGACAGTTTACATAAATCTGACCAAGGAAATAACCATAAAACATGATTCGGCTCCTTGAAAACAACTGAAAGTACAACGGAAATGACATTCTAATGAACTCGCAATTTTTCAACAGTTTCAAAGTTCAGGCATTAGATAGAAAAGGAGGTTACTCGGGAATAGCTCACAACACGATGTTATCAATCAAGCACTGAGGACAGAACAATACACTAGTATAAAAACACTTATCAAGACTAGCAAAAGTGTTTACATAGATTCTTAAAGGTAATGCAAATAACATGTGGATAGTACCATGCATGAAGTACTAAAACACCTTCAAGGTTGGCAGCAACTCTGCTTGTTACGTCTTAAAAATTGTCGGGGAAACAGTTAACCAAAAAAGTGTTGAGGCGTCCATTTATTTCCGTCCAAAAACTACCTCCGTCATTGAGGAAAAAGACGACTGACTTTGTCATAATTAGTGGACCAGCTCAGAGCGGCCGAGAAGTGGCCTTGGCTGGTTTTTATCCGCCCGACTTTTTATTCCGCTGTGTCCATTAGTCAGCCTAACTATTTTTTCCGGTAAATGTCCCTCTCTTTTTATGATTCGGGAATGTTCTTATGGCCACTGCGCACCATATAAGTATTTTGTCTCTGTCGCCTTTGTCGCGCAGGGTTCGGGGCGGAACAAAGCTGTTTTTAATGCACGCGTCTTTTGGCTCATCTTATGAGCGAATACGGGGACAGTTGCGGTACTTTTCGGGGTTAAGATTTCTCTGTTAATTGTTGCCGGGAAGAAAATACGAATTCTGCCTAGCGCATTACGATAGCAAGGACGAACCAGCTTATTGTTTAAGAGGGTTTGTAACAAAAAGTAGAAACTATTACTTAAAGTATCCACTCGAGTTAAAAAATGGACGTATAGTCAATAAAAGTCTCCAGATATGTCTTTAAGTGAGGACTTTTTAAACTACGTCGAGCAAACAACTTGTCTACTACAGCAAGTCCCTTCACTGACTTCACTGTTCCTTTTACAAGGTATTCGTGATAGATACAGGAAGACTAAATTGACTCGCGTACTGACACATGAAAGTAACCACCTTCAATACGGTAAGGTTAACTGAGTTGATTATCGAAAAATCAGTTAACCAGTTCTAACCTCAAAAAATCAATTACCAATGCGGAAGGAATCCTCACTATCCTAATTTACTCGGAACGAACAACAGGAGAATCGAAATCATTAATAAACCTCACCAGTGTTTAGGTGATCGACTTAGTATTTGTGAGTGCTACATACATAAACTAGGGTATGCGTTACAATAACCGTATCAGAAGCATTTATACACTTCAGTCCAAATAAAGATTTAAGCTTCTTCACAAAACCAACTGCTATGAAAAACCCAGTGACACTTACGTCAATATTAAAAGGAAGTTCATGACAACGGTGAAAAATAAATCGTTACATTCAGATTGGAATTAGCAGAAGATATCGAGAACTAGATGGAACAACTGAATTTTCTAAAGAAGTAAGAATTAATCATGTTTTCAAGCCACGCGTTTTGAATTGTGAAACTAAGTAAGGCTTCCCCAATAAACTAACTAGATGCCTTCGTCCACCGGTCAGTAGCTAGCTCAGGATATACAAAACTTCTGCTAATTCCAAAAAGATACTTGGGAGAAGAAAGACTGTTATGAAACGAATCATACAAAATTGCTTCTAATGCTTTAGAAGTACTCGAAAACAAAGATAATTGGTGTTAATCACTAGGAAGATCTCCACTACCTCACTTCTAGCTGGGTGTGGTGTTATCTAGTGTACAGGTAATGGATGTTGTTCTTTTGACTATTGATTTAGGGGGTCATGAGCTAAGAAAACCAGTAGTCTGCTCAGTAGCCTCCCGAATGACGTTTGAAAGAACGCCATCTGGACCGAGACAGGAATCAGCAAGAGACAGGAATTTGCTCAGTACAGCAAAAGGAGAAGCGTGCAAAATGTTTGTTCCTCCAAAGAAGACAACAGAATGAACCTTAAGAGTGGACGACACGTGGATAACATACTATTCAAATACGCTTGTCAGCAGGCGCCACCGATGTGAAACTTATTCCTGATGCTTGAACAGTACAACCTGAACCTGCTTCGTTAAGCTTAACTAGACACTGGGAGTTTGTTTCCGACTGGTGGCGTCAGGCATATCGTATTGTTAGTTGATCTGACTAAGTGTTAAGCAGAAAAGTCGCAAATCGTAATGAAAAGCCAGTGCTAGCATGACTTGGGCTGAAGTGATCGTAATTACAGTTACCTTATTCGAATTGAACAGACAATTTGTATATATTACTACGAAATATGCTACGCGATTTGACGACAGTATAAGACAGCAAATTGGGACACACGAAATACTGACTCTAGGCATATGTCTGTAACACCCACAGGTGCTCCTAGGTAGATAAAGGTTAGCTCACACAGTTAGTCTTACACGCTAGCAAACTGGTAAGTGGCCAACACGGACGTGGCCATGCCCATGTACGTATACTCAAATTTTTCTTACGTAGCCGACTGGTATCCACATCATTATTGATTGTGGAATGTCAGGCACAAAGAGGCACTTCTGTTTGGGAAAACAGGCCGCAACCTGGTTGGACAGAGTTAGCATCAAACAGGACAGTAGGACAAGAGACAGTAATTGACCAGTTCGTGTATGGTTATATTACTTTCCATGTGTGCGTGATATCAATGTGAAGGTAATAGAGAATTACTTGGTAAAACCAAAAAAATTATTCGTCTTCATTGGCTTCCAAGTCTTATTTGGTCTGCAAAACTAGCAGAAATGCAAGTACACCTGAAGCATTGCTAAGTAAATTGAGACTGGTTTTTGACTGACTATCAGAACTTCAAAGACCCCATTCGTCAATCTGTAAGTCGAAACACGTGGGGACAGTAAGAAGTCAGGCAGTCAACGTTCATTTGACGAAACGTGCATTAGGCATTGGGATAGTGTCAGAGGACCTTTCATATACTGGCGGACGTTGGGATAAAGGTAGTGAATACGAAAGCTGCTCCTGTTGCGGACGTCATGGTTTGCCTTGAATATACGATGCATTCAGCGATAATCGTAAGGCCGGGTCAAGTAAATTGTGTTACCGGAAGGGGTGTGACCCCTGATGTATCATATAATACTGTTTCTTCTGAAGAGATAGTGCGTTCAGGTTGGATTCTGCAAGGACTTCTTCGACAATGATTGTCGATCTCCGGATCAATAATTTACGCAAAACCATGGCTGCAAAGTCACTGTCAGCAGATGCAATGAGATTAAGAAAGCGCTGACGAGAGCGTTTATGGTATATGAGACGTGTTGGCCATAAACTGGGAGATACCATCCAGTAACTGGTTTCCTGTATCGAACGCCTGTCATTTGCAGCGCCTAGAAAGTAGATTGGTGGCTTATGATAAGTGTAAACAACACAGATCCTGCTTCCTATCAAATGGTCACCAGCAGATATCTGCCAAACGTGTTATAGCTGAACTTTACATACTGTAATAATTTGGAGAAGAAAGGTAAATATTGTTAACGAATGACAGCGGACTTTGACAGGTTCGTCAAAGATGTCGGATAGTGTTAAAACCTGTGTGTTTGGATCAGGAAGGGAAAGGACCGGTAACTGAATCACAACAAGTATTAGTCCACTGAATGCAGTCCATGCAGTTCCTGGACATTAAATTTCGCCTTCTGCTTCACGAAGGAGATTGATCGATATGTGAGCACGGTGACGTATGAAAAGTTTTTGTAGTTGACCAGATTGCCAAAATGAAACACGCTTAAGATTTAGGGTTATTCAGACGGTAGCGTTTACCTTATCGGGCTATGTGACGACTCGATTTATTGGTATCTAATGATCCAAAAGGTCACTGCTGTTCTTGCCTAGTTTGATCTTGGCAGAGTGAGCTTGGAAACCACGTTACGCCAATCACTCTAGTCGAAGGCTGAAACTAGCAGCAAAAATTCATTCATACGGAGAGAGATAAAGTCAAAAAATGCATGTGACTTCATGAATGAAACATCAAAAAGTTCGGCTTGTGCTATTCAAACCAAGTGAAATACAAAGGGATTAGCCAAAGCAAAACAAACTGAGTGCGTTGATTTCTGATACACCATCTTCAGCCATAGAAATCTGGTGATACGCTCGTACAATATCCAATCTGTCAAAAATGGTTTTCCAATATACGTGTGCGCGTGGAACTGTGTATTATCAAGAGCGGTTTCCTTATTAATCCCGGAGTAACCACTGTAGGGTTGCCAGTCATCTGATATTTTTCAGATCACATATAAAAATGAGGCTCATGGAAACTTTGAAGAGTACGACAATCTAAGTGCATGCAAACGCTCAAATTCTGCTTTGGAAAATTTCATTTGGTGGACAGCCGGCCACCGACGCCTTGAGACGGGGGATGGTTTGATGCAGATATGATGCGCGATGTTGGAGATTAGTGAAAGATTGTAATATGAGAGGCAAGCGAGTTGTGGGGGTTGAACGAAGAGATTCGTTGATTGCTGAGAGATTGTAGATTTGTCGTATGTGCGTCCCATTGCTGAAGTTCTTTTGTGTGCACTAAATATAATTAGCCCGATGTTGGATAATACCAGAGGAAAGGCTGACATGTTAATTTAGGGATAAAATGCCGAAGAAAATCGGTATGCTAGTAATAGTTGGCATCACAAGTATCAAAATTTACCTGAATGTCTGCCAGAAACCCCGGTTTTAGCCTACTGATGAACAGCTGGGGAGTTGGTTGATTTCGAGTTGAACATCACTCACATTCGATTATAACCTTTGCAGTCAGATGGAATTTTCTGCCAGTTTCTTTCGAAAAGAAGCGCCAGACTGAAGTTTCACTTTTGCTGGAATTAGCTAGTAGTGTACATATTTGCCACTACCGGGACTAAAACTCCGGCCACACTTCCATGAGTCGTCCGTGCTGACTATTGCCCCACTGACCTTACATCAGGCACGACCAAATTGTCACACGAGAACGCCCAACCACTTTCACCTGTGAGTACTACTCAGGTTGCCCGATCGTCCTGACAGAAGACGCAGTGACTGTCCTGTTAGCCGCAATCAATAACCCCTCGATTAACACTTCCAAGACAGATCGAAATAGCCGATCTCATTAAACCCGCAAGGCTTTGTCCAACTGATATACTAAAATTTTGTTCCGAGCAGGAAAATCTAGGCTGCAGGAGTTTGAGTCCACGTCTTTTGTAAGCGGCAATACATTAATCATTAAACGATACATCAAACCTGAACGTGATTACTGTTCTCAATTGCCACCCGCAATAAGCCGACAAACAGAGCAACGCATAAATCCCTAGTAGATGTCATTCTCGCAATTTTCATTTATCATCATGCTGTCAAGATGACGTGTTAGTAAACGTTTTGGCTTAGTTGCTTAAACACTCATACTACCAACAATAAACAAGTGACTGTGAGACATGTAATGAAGTCAACGATTTGAAGAGTGGTTCAAATAAATTCCGTTCAAACCTTGTTGCTAAGCTGCACTTCTTGTCATAAAGTGTACGATATCTATTGTGTTAATTTAATCTTTCATTACAATGATCCGTCTCTTGTTTAATACACGTTATAGTACATGATACACTCAATTTCTGTAGTAGTGACCGAAAAATCCATTGCTTGATCAGCAATTTTCACCCTCGCGTTTGGAGCTTTTGAACGTACAACGGAAAGTACATCTTGCTCTGTCTGCAGAAATCTCTTGGGCCAATTCACATAGAGAGAAGTAATCTATAGACGAGCTGCCAAAAAGTTGTTGAGTTTCTATGGGAAGAGTTATGCGGCTTTCATTACGCAGATGCAAGTCATTAAGAGTTCGTTCCACTCAGGTCTCCTCTGGAGCCCTGACCTGATCACTTGTTCTTCAATACCTACGCGCCATCGTTTGACGTCTTACGACATTAAAAATTGTATGGTAAATTTGCACGGAATCCTAGCAAACGACTGATCGAATTTAGTTTGAGCAAACAAACAACTGCTTTAAAAAATTTCATTCAACTATGTAAACCAGAGAAGAGAGTTGATCTGCGAAATCAGAACCATTAGATAGATAATATCTAGTGAGGGACAACTAGCATACTCAGGTTAACTTTCGGATACGAGAATATAATTACAAAGTTTATGACTATTAAAAACCCGTGGTTAAAACCAACATGTATGTATAAATAGCAGTAGTGCAAATGCCAGAACAAAAGTTCTAGACTGCATCAAGACGCCCGAATTTCAGAGCGAGGCCAGCTATCAGAAGTGCCCAACGGTACAAAATCGTAGCTAAATGTCACCATTCAAATGCACAAGGTAGTGAAACAATAATTCTGCACCTTAATTCCGGATATTTTGGATAGCTGTAGGAAAGAAAGTGTACAGAGAAACCAGTAGAGCCAGCAAGGCAAGGGACAAGATGTGGTGTTAGCTTCACAAAAGAAACGAAAAACAGACAGGTCGATTTAACGATATATAGGATGAACACTACAAATGTCAACAAGGTGCAATTAGGGCTGACCATCAAACTTAGTACATATTTCTTCGTTACAAGTACAGTAGTATTCATTGCATGCAACCAATATAATATGTAACAAGGACCACATTATAGTGCACTAATTAAGATACTCATATTTTACATCCAGAGATAAATTTCAGATTGATAGGGTATATATACTAAAAGAGCCAACGACAAAACGAACATTCTTCATTCACATGACAAACAAATAGGAGAAGGAGTGTGAACAGTGAACTAAAGAGACATTGTCAATAAAATCGTCTCTCAAGTATTATGTTAACAAGTCTAATCATATCGATGTGGACGTTGTTTTCTATACGAGATAGTTTAAATAGGAAAGCCTATAGAATGTTGTTGAAAACCACGCAATAGAGCTGCAGAATCAAACTCCTTTGCACTAACTCTAACCTTCATCATATGTGGAACAGGAGACAACCCTCATTTTACGACACTGTTTGTTTCTGAGTATCTCTGACCACACGTGGTTTGAACAGTTCCGCATGGTTTGACACACTTTGAAATATCGGCGGTTTGTTGACGACAGAAATTCCAATAATAATTGTGACAACGAATTCCGAATGGAATTTACAAGATCAGTAGATATCTAGTGATGGGCCCATCACATCAATTTCATTTCCTTCTATACCCTCTACTGAATTTATTTCCGAGCTCTCGTAATTATAAAATCATTATTTGCTTCACGAGCTTATTATACGATGCACGACCTACTCAGTTATGTATGCCATATTGGTTGTCTTGTTGGCAGTCGTCTTCTTCCTAGACAATAACTAAAGACAGGATGCAGCACAGTTCTTGAAAATTAACAACTGACAGAAAATAAAACGTGAAACTGAAGTACTACTTCAAAATGCCACTTATATTGGCTCCCCGACGGGAATCCCGATGCAGTCTAACACAGGGTGAGAGGTTACATCTGGAAGTTTATTTCCTGGGACTTTTTATCACTTAATGGACCTCAAAATAAGCCGGAAAATTGTAGTTAGTATTTTGTCATCGGAGTTCGGGACTCTAAACTGCAAAAGTCAGTCATTTTAAGGCCATACTCATATCAGACAAGTTTTAACTAACAAACAAGAAATGCATTAAGAAACTGCTTGCTCAGCGATTTGTTATTCCATGAAACATACTTCGTTTATTGTGTATTTAATTCCCCCCCCACTAATTCTGAACATCTGATCCTCTAATCAGTATGTACGTATCTCGGATGAAGACAAACTGGAAGATGTGATGAAATTGATGGCTCAGTATTGGCATATTCTAAAACCTAGCAAACCAAGCTTGTGCATATCAGTGATTGGCGGAGCAAAGAATTTTGTTTTAGAAGGACGTAAGAAAGAGGTTTTCAACAGAGTAAGTATTGTCATGACCGTTTTCTAGTTTGGTTTGCTCACAATCGTACAGTCTTGTGGTTTTTGTATTTTTTCAAAATGCACTAAACTAGTATACTGAATGCGAACGTGCTAGGTTAAAAAGATTGCGTGTATTAGTAAGAAAGATTTGGTTCACCTGTTAACAATCAACAAATGCACTTATCTAGTGATAGTTATTATAAATTAAAAAATTGCGTACAGTATATTTCACAATAACCTCCAGCGTTCAACCGGATTTGAATAGTGACCTCTTTGTTTAATTCCTATGGAAATTCCCTTGACTTTTGTCTGTAATCGGTTAGAACGGTTTCTCGAACATTCTCAGTTATTTTGCTCCCACTTTACCATTAATAAATTGGAATGATTATGGTTGTATTTGGACCGGTGTCATATAAAGTTCCTGCGGCAAGTTTCCATTTTCACCACTAGGAAATCTTTTGTTGCCTAAGAATTCCGTTTTAGGTTTTACAGTTTATTCAGCAATATTTAACCCATACGGCTATATAGATCCGATGATAAATTGGCAGCAGTAGTAGATAACCAAGGTTTTCTTCGCAATAATTACAGTCATTGAAAAATGGTTTAGCATTTGTCAGCGGTTGCTCCTAGTAACCATCATCTAAGCAACGTGGTCAGTTGCTTTTGGCAAAGGTGGGTTCCTTTTAGGTTGCAAGCTAACCAAATAAATTGAACGACTTTAACCCATGAACAAAAGGACTTGTGATAGGAAGGTATTCCAGCTTACTTAACGCAAACACTTGAATATACCACTGTCTTTATGGTTAGTTTGTGCAGCATTTCTCATCGTTGGCAAATAGAATTGTCATAAGAACAGCTGATCCACAGTCTTGATGAAACATTTTATGTGACGTGCACACTAGCAACTAAGCGATGTCGGACTTAACCTTCCGGAGTGCGCAAACCATATATTTGTTGCTAATGATATCACACAGATGCAGTGAAAATATGAACTACAATAGGTCTCCACCTAACATAACCAGTGAAGTCAAGGATTGGACTTACGGAGACCAAGTAATGTTTGTAAAACATCGTACGCTATCGAGATTTAATTATAACGTTCTGAACGCAGAAGACACTGCGAAGTAAACGAGTTGAATTACACTGGAAAGTTATAAGGTTTTAACAGAGGGCTAGTCACTGGCGTAGAATTTTTCTTGAAGTTTGCTGTATCCATTTTTTATTTAGTCAAGCAGACATGTACATTGCAGCCTGGTACGAAGGTTACATATACTAATCAAAATGAGATTAGAAGATGTAGACACCCCGCAGAAAACAAAAGACGTCCTCCTCAGTGTAGCTTTATCATTTAGCCGCCTCAAACAGCGCTTTTTCTGATAAAATAAACGATTTTGTTCCCCAATCCGCAGTTTTCTGGGGTTTTCAAGAAGTTTATTTACTTTAGCGGTTTCTGGCTGATTTACCGGGTTGTTCATTGTATCAGAAAACCAAACCTAGGGTGTCAATTGTTAACCTCCATCAGCTTTAACGCCGACTAAGACTGTTCCCATGGTTTGTTCGGTTAACATGTGTAGACTTTGCAAGCAGGGTATGAGTTGATAGTCAACAGACAAGAGTGCTCATCCCCTTTAAGTGTGTTTGCTAAGGACACCCCATCTCTCTATTCAGTATTTTAATGCATGGCAATCTAGGAGGTGTGCAGCGGAATTCTTGGTGTAGAGAATCGTAACGTAGACAGAGTGATAACCAATCTTCATTGATGGCCTGGAACGGGATGCGTCATTTGTCAAGATGAACGTTCACGAAACGTGGCGATCGAGTTTTGCTCGCTGTAAGAATGCTCAAAAACGTCTCAGCACATTGACGTGATGACGGTGCACAACCAATATTTGTAGCCGCCGCCTTCACGCCCTTTTCATAAACAGTGATTTTCGGCGACATGAGTTTGGAACGTATTGGAGTATGTCGGGGCATCCAGCGTTGTATGTTTAAATGTGCTGATCCGGGTAAATCTGCCCCAAGACCAACTACCCTCCTCATGAGCACCAGGAGTGGTTCACAGCTGCATGTTCCAAGGGAAGTAGGAGCTATTAATGATATATAGCAAGTGCAAAATCCCAAATACATTGCCAAGCTTAAGGAGTCCATGCACGGATTACCATGTTGCAACGTTCGATTCTGATAAGCGTTTGCGTACAGATGTAGACGTATTTGACCAACACTGTACTTTTCATGGTTTTGCCTACGTGTCCGGTATGAAGTGTAACCTAGGAGGGATAACACCAACGGAAGCGTATGTGATCGTTCTTTGTTACAAAGTAGTCCAATTATGGCCATTCGCATGAGAGGCTGAAGACAAGTCTATATTTGAGATAAAATTTGGGAAGATCTGCAATAGTATACTCCAGGCGTAAAAGCCGGGGTAGTGACAGGAAAACAACAGAACAGTTGACAAAAATAAACAAGCGCTTGACGATTAAAAATCTGGATTGCAAGTGTGCTTAGAATAAAGGAGCTAACCAGCTTTACTGTGCATATGGTGATGGGACCGAAGGAAACGTCAAAAACGAATGAAGATGAATAATAACACAAAAGATGGAAAACTGCCTTTATCCTAGGTCATGCGATAAAAGAAGTATTGCAATCAACGGTTTTTTTATCAATGCTAACAATGAGAAAAGTAACGGACTGTCTGAGCTCACAACACTCATTGTTGAGAGTTTGCAAAAGTGTGTTGACAGCTTACCAATCAGATATGGTGAAGTAATTTGCGAGGAAACACATCGTAGCAACATCTGGTCATGTCGACGCGACCAACTGCGATTATAGTTCTTCACGCGCCGTACGGTAGGCGCGTGCTGAAGGCCCTCCCTGTTTACTCGGTTAAATCATAGCCCTACGAACAGAGCATGTGGTTGATTAGATTACGAAATAATCTCCCAATACAAAATATTCAAGAAATCAGTAGAGATCTGTCGAATGGTATTCGAAATGAACTCCCTCCTTCAATTTCTTTAGAGTGGTTGTAAGTGTTGCGATCACACCCGGTTTGTGTACTTAGGAAGCTGCATGGTCGGCGGCGGAGGTGTAGGGAACAAAACAAGCGCCAGTATCTCTAAGTTCGTGGTGGCATTCGCCAATCTGGGCAACTGCGGCGACAGAGAGATATTTTTCTGAGGCTTAAAGGTAGCGTATATAAGGTGAAAGTGAAGGGTGTATTACTTTGCGACAGCGAAACTTGGCCACTGGGGGTAGAAGGCGCCAACCGTCTTCAGGTATTTGACCACCGATGTTTGCGTTCGATTGGTGGTATCCGGTGGCGCCAGCGAGTGAGCAACGAGCAGGTTAGGAAGCGGGTATTTAGTATTGATTGTCAAACGTGTTATTCCGTTCACTCCATACAGATGCACAGATTAAGCTCACGCACTAGGGATGCCAGCTAGTTACCTGCCATATCGAGCACATTTTGCCGACGTTGCGGCCGACTGGCGTAAGGTGCGAGGTGGACAGATGATGACTTGGCGTAGACAAACGAAATCGTTCACGACGGGGTTGGCCATTGTAAATCGGATTCGTGTCCCGGACTGAGGTCCTTGCGATTTACTCAGTCGGTGGCAGAAGATGTTAAGTGAGATGGTAGCTAGTCGGACTCAGTGGAGTAAATGTTGTCGTTATTCGGCCGAACGGTTGTTTGTGAAGTGAGTGTACTTAATGACTTGGGGCATTGAAGGCCGTAAGGAAGCTGTCTTGCTGAAGACACCTTACGTTAACCCAGAATATGGTCGCTTGTTTGCAAAATGTAGATGCTCTAATGTTGAATCCTGCATATAGACGAAAATATTTTTGTAGTTAAGCATCTTTCCACCCCTATTTTAAAAATCTTCTTGAACAGGGCTTGTTTTTTCTTCCTGGTTGTATGACAGTTAAGCATCAGTGGAAATCATTGATGTATTGTCGTCTAGGATGATGATGATAATGAACCGAAACAAACTCAGTTCTTGTATTTGCTTTCCAAAGAGGCTGACTGGGAAGACTGTGAATCAGACAGTCTTGAATAGTGGTGCGAGATATGTTTATATTTACCAACGTTCCCTTTTTCTCACCAGTGATTATTTTATATTTGTTATGTTCCATTTTGCCTGAACATAACACCAAATATCTGTCAATGTTTATCAGTTTTGATTAACCATCTGGCAGTGTAGAATTCTGAGTTTTTGACAGAATTGTCGTCATCCTGCAGTTTTTGGTAGTTTGGATGTGATAACAAAATATTTGAATGACGGCTTGCTGAATATTTATGCGGTGTGAGCGACCGGCCCTATAATGCATCAGCAAACACCGTTGTGTTGGGAAAGTTTTGAAGCGACCCAACTAACATGATTATTCTTTGACTTTATTCTGCGAAATATCTTGTTATATATTACAACGTTTTTGGTAACTAACTAATTCCGGCCATTTTGTCTGTGAATTGTGATATATTCGAGGTTTGCAGCTTCCAGTTGCTTTCGTAAATGCATTCGTAATTCAATAATGGTACAGCCAGTAACTGGTACATTACGATTTGACGGAGGTTCAATTTATTGTTGAGGTGGCATCACATTCATCTCGTTTCCTCACCATCAAATGCTAAGCGTTTGCTTCTGTCCAAATAATGGACAATAGGCTTACGAGTGAGAATGAATCATATGGTCCTAAATTGTCTACGTTTCCTCCTATATTTAAGTCTACGCATCAGTAGCGTAACGAGTCCGTCACACAAGTGGACGATTGTGTAATCAGACAAATAAATTTGGTTGTCAGTTATACACACCTTAGTTATGGCTTCACTTATCCAATCAAAACCACATGTACGTGAACACAGAATCGCGGATGGCATAAAAGTGGAGCAATCCACTATTAGTCTCTCTAACCAATTCGAAACCGTGAGACGATGAGATATCCAGTGAAAAATTTAAGACGAACAATATTTACGGAAACCATCCAGAAGGAACAATTAGTCTTTCAGGGCGTCGGAATGACTGTGGCTGAAGGATGATTGTAAGAATGGTTCTAATAATCATGAAAATGACACATACGTAACTCTATTATAAAATTTATGAAATGCATCAAACTTGCCCCTTTTTGGTCACAATAACATGATCATCTGTTATTGACCAATGCGATCAAGTTCGCCAGTCATATATGAGGTTGTTAGGTCAACGTTTGTGAAACAAACAACATGCCTTCTGCTGAACAGTTGTTCTAATAAAAAAGTGTAATAACAGTCTACTTTTTGGAGATCTTCCTGATCTACAAGTCGCATGCTACTTAGAGACTTTACGCAAGTTCTCTACTTGTTCATTTCTAATGAACCTTCTGATCTCAACCCACCAGCTTGTTCTTTTACCAAATTTATACCCCTGCGTTCACGGGGAACGCCCCAGTTGACTATTTTCAAATGAGCCATATTTGTCCTAGACTTTGTTGGAAAAGTGTTAAAAATCGGTGTTGGGGATGATTGAACTGTAGCATATTTTCTACTACTCACTCATATGACTGTACTGGATTGTGCTACCTGGTTTGTTCAACACAATTATTGCTGAGGGCAGTTGATCTCGACTGGTGTAGTCAAACCTGGTAAGCGAAACCTGCCGACTTTATCGACAGGGATGTCAGGCTCTTAATAATTAATAAGTATGCTATTAGTTTGCAGTTTCACCCTATTACTCCTGGAGTCTTGTGAAGTGAACGCCCGCCTGAACTGCGGAGTACATGGTTCTGCTATGTATGACTACTTTCTATTGTTGATTACGTGATCACAAACTTCAAGATTTTAAGGCAGCACACTGGCACATGAGTACAATTCTCAGGCGTTCAACGTGGTCACTGTAGGAAACCTAGCTGTAAACAAAAAACGATATGATAATAACTACAATTAATGACTACACAGTAATAAATCGAAGTTAGTTAAATAAGAAGTGCCGTTATGACAATATATCATAGTAGTTAGATATGCCGAGAACAGTAAGGGCTGTTGACAAAAACGTTTTAATCATGACTCCACTGCAAACGTTTTCAAGCCGCAAATGGTCTTGCAAAAACAGGTATGTTTTGTTGACAGTTAGACATGAACCGCAGGAAAACGATTATATGTAATGCGTGAATAGTACTAATGCCTCCCAAATAAACTGTGCGTCACCCTCTTATTGTCATGATAGTGGTGGGGTCTGTGCACCAATGGACGATTGACATTTAATTATGGTTTGTTTTGTGGTTTGGTTTGAAGTTGGTAAAGTTTACAAGTTGTGTAGTAAGCATTCGTAAAGATACAGCGAACTGTCATGGCGCAAATCGTGTAACAGCATTTCCGACTTCAGATTTATCACGGGAAAAGATTGTTTTACGTTTCTAAAGTTATTACGTATTCTTTGATTTTCTCAAGTGGCGTCTACACCAAGATGGCTGGTATTACTAATTAATTTCTCGTTCCCCATCATTCAATCTAACGACAATCTAGTGAATGTCATAGCGCGTTTAATAAAGTTAGTAAAAATCCGGTCACCACATTCAATTACTGTGAAATCTATGCAATTTTCGCTGGCAACTACTTATGTACGATTTTATCCTGCCCATATTTACATGATTGTCTAAAATGGTAATCTAGTGCGCAAAGGTTTGACTTCATTAGGCAAAAATGTTTTCCGCGCTTTGTATGTTGTAACGTCTGATGTTTTGTTTGCACAGAGTTGCAGCTTTTTTGCACGTCATCATTTTTGCAGGTGTTGTTTGCAGGTTTGTGACGGTCGTTTATTCTCACATGTAACATGTACCTTTATGACATACGCTAGTCACTCTTTGTCCTAGGGTCTCATCCAGGCGGCCATAACAACCGAAGCTTTGATAGTCACTTCCGGTTTGAATATAGGAATTGTTCGAATGGTCGGAGACGCTTTACAGGAAGGTCAAAGTTTTCATTTTGATCGACGCCGCCTGTCCAATCAGCTTCGCTGTCTTGGCATTGCACCATGGGGCTATGTTTTAAATCGCGAAGAACTTATTTCAGATGTAAGTGTACAGTTTTTTAGCGGATGACTACATTTAGTCAGCAACAAATGAACAAAAATTTAAACGGAAAAATAACAGTTTTCCTTTCAAAAATCCTCTGTGAGCGCGTTGGTAGATTACCCAATGAAACGTTTTTTACCCTATCTTCTATTTCATAATTCTGATTGTTATTTACACTTTTCACTTTCCTCAACTTCTCATGTACAACCAACATTTAAACTAACTTAATCGAACTTATCACTAATCCGTAAATACAACTCACTCACAATTCTCGGTTCGCCAGCCTTGCGTTCTCTGTGAGTCCAGTACCGCTAGTAAGCAGATTTTTGGAGAGTTGGAAGTTAACTGAATTAACTGACTATTGCGGGAAATTTCCTTATTTATCTGTCATCGTGATTAATCTATCGGTCAACCACCGAATCCCATCTGTGGCGCTATCTTTCTTTCTTGTGGTGACCTATTCAATCTAACGGACCTTGACTTATCAGTGAGTTGTTCCTATTTTACCGATATATCTCCCGTTTACTTTATGTCTACCTTTGATCAGAAGCCAAACTGCTAC
>LUCH01000516.1:38815-49130 GCA_013368495.1 Paragonimus heterotremus
ACCAACACCGTCTTTTGCAGCACTTCTGAAAGATTTTCCTTCGTTAACTCGGCCGTGCTCACATACCGAGACGGTTAAGCACAGTGTGGAACATCACATTACAACACGCGGTCTCCCCGTTTTCGCCCGTCCACGCCGTTTACATCCAGATAAACTCAAAATAGCCAAAGCTGAATTCGAACATATGCTTCAGTTGGGCATAATTCGACCTTCGAACAGCTTTTGGGCAACACCATTGCATCTGATACGGAAAAAGTCTCTGGTCGACTGGCGACCTTGTGGTGATTTCCGTGCTCTCAACAACTGCACAATCCCGGACAGGTACCCTATACCACACATCCACGATTTTTCCTTAGGACTCGCTGGCGCCACTATTTTCTCTATGTTAGACCTAGTACGCGCCTACTACCAGATTCCGGTTGCTGAAGAGGACATCCCGAAAACAACCATTACAACATCTATACTTTTTGAGTTCACAAGAATGCCTTCGGAATCCGTAATGCTGCTCAAACATTCCAGCTATTCATGGACGAAGTATTACGTGAACTTCCTATCGCGTACGTCTACATCGATGATGTTTTGATCGCTAGCCGCTCGAACGAGGAGCACTTTTCTCATCTTCGTGCTGTTTTCGATCGTTTCGCGCAATATGATATCAAAACCAACATTGACAAGTGTGCCTTCAGAGTCAAGTCATTGGATTTCTTGGGACATCGCATTGACTAAACCGACATAACTCCTTTGCCAGATAATGTTAAGTCCAGCTCCAGCTCAAGCTACGACATTTTACAAAAATGGAGAATTCCAGTTGCACATCTAGTGAGCATGACATAACACAGACCAGAAAATGATACACTGAACTGTTTCACTAAGCCAACTGTATTACTGTGCGTATAAAAATTACTAGTCTGATGCAACCTTAATCTGCGTCTTCAGTGCATTGACATTGGTGACTAGCACATGAGTATTGTGAAACTTATTCACACACCCAAGGATAATATTACTCTTGCTTTTACTAGTCAGGAACAGTAGTCAGAATAACAGTTGAACTAACATCTCTAAAGTTACTAGGAAACGCCTTGGCCCATTAGACCACTGGTCCCATAAACGCGGTTTAAGACGATACTATCACGGTATTAACGATCATTTGGAAATAGGTAAACTCATGTATTACTCCAAATAACCAAACAATGTTTTAGGGTGCGATTATCTCCTTCCATTTCATTCTGTCTCTAACAAACTTCAATCCATTTATAATTTTTATGTATATAAATCAGCCTATGCGGTGTCATTCTGTAAAATCCCGAAGACGACGCTGAAACTGTAACTTTGCAAACAACACTAAACAAATTAACGGAATCGTCAGAAAGTCACCCACAGATGTTTTGGACTCAAAAATTGGTCCGGCTGTTGTTTTAACCACTTATAGTGGTAAAATATTGTAGGTGTGATACCCGTTTGGCTTTTACATTTATTTAGTCAACAGTCACAGTAAAGTTTCCAATCTGTCCAATATCATGAGGTTTTACTTTACTCTCCCGACCACCACATTTTATCGATGACTCCTAAAAGCGTTTATCTTTGTCCAGTTCTACTCTTCTTTTTGGATTACGTTATATCTACCTTCAACTTGCAAGGATAACACCTGCCATCTCATAATTTCAAATGCTAACATTTTGTTACAATACTTAGTGCTCAGGTAGAGATAAGCAGGTGGCGAATATTAACAGCTTTCAGATTGAAAACCAAAGCCCGAATTCACAGAACTAACTGTCCGGTGAACACCCTAAGAGGTGGGGAACAATTGTTGTAACCTCCTCTAGTCGAATCCACCTTGCTGGCGTTATAGGTATAATCCATTTCATGACTGACTAGCACCAGTAACGACCATAAATATCGAAGAGTTTGCTAGGAAGTAAGTAACGACCGATTGCATTGTTAACAGACTGGAACCAAATTTATCTCATTGTTATTCACAAGTAGGTAACCCATTTTCTTAATTTGATGTTGATCCTGTTTTTCCAACTATTCCCCATTTTTCAACTATGTTGATCCTGTTGCAGAACTTCAACTTGCCAGTTCCTTATAAAGTGTCAACTGTGATTGCTACCGGTCGGCCAGTTTCACTTAACCAAAATCATACGCATTACATATTTGTGGATGAAGGTAGACGAATGCGTTACGGCGGAAGTGAGTCGGCCAAATTCCGCGCTCGCTTGTGCAAGAAGATCGCTCAACCTTGGAAAAGTAAATCAACTTGACTATGTGCAAAATATCATGAATTTTGCAGTATCTTGTAAACACTCATAAAAATGTTAATTCTACATAAATTATAATGAAATTTTAAATTTGCCTTTCACCCTCGCACATAACAGATATAATTAGTCTTGTGCAACTGTTCGATTCCAAGTGTATCTAGTTAACGCAAAAAGAACGATCAGAAACGCCACTGGTGCGACGGTGCACCATTACTCAATTAGGTGTGGTTACCAATGTCCCAGTCGGATGCAACCAAGGACTGAAATCTGTAATCGAGGATCATTCCTTGTCTTACTTGTCAAATATGTCCCTAATTCCCGATGACATCTACTCTAACCGTACAGGGGGTACAATTCACAAAGGTAATAGAGGAGGTTATGCGTATTCTCGAAAGTCTTACTCTGATTTCCAAACTTTTACTGCAAATGAACTGATAGGACCCCAAGGATTACTTGACAAGAACGTTCGAAAGCTTCGTATGTATTCTGCTTACTGTGTTAAACACAGTGGGTAGTTTGTTGGATGAACAGGTGCATAAATCAACTTATGGAAGATTGAAAAGCGGCAACAAAAGAGGATGTTTCCTGAAATTCGTACATCATTGATAGCCAAGAATCCGCGCTCGGGTTATTGTTCTTTTTTAGCCCATTAGTGAGACACTTTCTCAAGGGTTTAATTAGTTTGATGCCCTGTCATATGTAACGCTTATCAGACCAAACAAGATTGAAACAACTGCCCATCACTTTGTTAATGGTAATTCGACTCAGGTGTTTGTAGCAGGCATCTCTTGGACGAATTGCACTGATATTAACAGCTAGGATGAAAAAGAGTTTGAGCGAAGATACTGTTCATTTGTTGCTCACTTTCGAATCAACAGTTTCCTGCCAGTGCTAATCGTCAGATACAGACAGAAGTCGAGATGGACTACGTTTGTCCAGTAAGTGGGCTCCTTTCGAGTAAAGTGTATTATTTTGTGCAATTTCCCTTGAGCAATTGTTACGGGACTGTTGAATAGCGATTTTAGATCTTGACTTGAAAGCTGCCAGTTAGAAAGCAGTTCGGTCGGCTGTACGTAGCGAGCCCAGACAGTTGGTAACCTACACTCAACCCGTTACCAAGCCACAACACAAAAACAACTTTTCGTCTTAACAACTAGCTGCTTTGTGTACTCATCTGCTTGCTCGCGTCATACATTGATCGTAATACAAGGCGATTTTCTGATGAAGTGTCTAAACACCATCCCGCATAGTTGAACAGTAATGTGATAAAAACAGATTCAGACACGATTGTTGCTCATTTGACCGCCTCTAATCGGTTTGTCAGTAAAAGATTGCTTTTCAGGTTGTCTACCGAGTGCCGAGGAATGGATCAAAAGTGGTGAGATTCCGAATGTTGACTGTTATCAAGGCCATTAGTATTCGATTACATCCAGTAGAAGCTCGTGCGACACTTGATCCATCTTGGTCTACAACCATTGAAGCTGAGAGTTTGGAAGGGAGACTTTGTGACTGCTTGGGAACATGCAGCCAATAAACCACAATGACCAGTTTTCCATCTTTGTGTTGTAATTAGCCTGATGATCAAATCCATAAAACAAGCCTCGTTCGCGAGTTTTATGTTCTCATGATTTCAATTGGTATTTTCGAATGATTCCAACATTCCTCCCTAAAACTATCACTATCTCCTACTCAGCAAGCCACATCATAGGATCAATTCCTTGTTGTCTTGAAAGTGTGTAGTAGTCAGATGAAGGAAGACTCGTCCGACAAGACTGAAAATTCAGGGCTTCTACGATTATGAAATCGAGTGCTTTGAATTATCCAGTATTGTTTACAAACAACACATTTCCCATTTGTGTTCTGTACACAGTTTGCAAAATCTCGTCTTATTTTCTATTCAGGGTCTCATGCTATTAATAATCCCTACAATCTTTTGTAATCGACTCAAGATTTGTATTATTGCATGTTCGATAAACACACTCTATCGGTAAATTGCTTCTTCATATTTGTCATACAGAGTAAGATGATTTGCAACCATTGAAACGCTACACATTGATTACAAATATATATGCAGTGGTCTGTGTCGAGTTGGAGTCACTCGGTTGGTTGAGGCCTGACAACTGAGTCTCAAATGAAAACCCAGAAAGGGACTATCGGAGTCACATTTACAGTCGATTACGCACCCTATGCGTGTTGTTAACAGAGATACTAACAGTAAACAAGATGTTTTTTCCTGCCAGGATTGAAGTACTACGAGCGTGTTCACTTTAACGCATTTGGCTCTGTGTATCATGTTACACGTTCAAAATCGAACATCATCAATTGAAGAACACCTCACGATGACAAAATTGTCAATAAATTGACCAACTAAACTAAGTCAATATACTGTTAAGGAATCGAAACCAGAATTACTACCTTTTCGCCAAGCGGTGTTTACGCGATTTCACCAGCCAACATCATGTCCACAAAAGTGGCTGAGACGACCTATCGGATTACCATGAGCTTGATTACATAATACCTGATGTGTTCATAGACGTATCTCATCCGTGTTTGTCCATATCTGTATAGTATTTATAACTGGCATTGTGATTGATGAGAGCAAATGAAGTGGTAACATATCGCATCACATGTCCTGTTTCTAGTCAGGTGGAGTGATCAAAGTGGACTTAGTCATTCAAATACAAAATTGCTCACATACATATCTATCTTGAGGGTTGCACTTCAAGACGTATATTTGGGCGAAATCTATTCTAATCAACGACAATAGTTAACTGAAAGCAACAGCACATTTTTAACACCGAATGCTGCACTGAGAAAATATAAATATTCAAACTGACACATGCTACCTTTTTTTGCAGGATAACGTTCGGTAGAGAATTCAACGCTAATGACAAAACTCAGCTGGACTTACACGAAATTTGCGAATCTCACCATCTTTGCCACATTATGAAACACATTATGAAACTATGCATAATGGCCCTACAAACGATACAACTGAAAAGGCGACAAACCGCTTTCTAACCACCGATATAATTTAGACTCACTGAAGTTCATTTTGCCTTTACCCAGCAAATGTACATGTTGACTGAAAAAATAGTTTAATGGGGTTTCTAAGTGAGACAACAACTGAATGCAATGAATGTGTTGCGTCTTGATTAACTCCGCATACCAGGTGAACTAGCGCACTGGATTTTTATGACCAAAACTGGTCTCCATATATACCACATGTCTAAAGTGAAACTTGGGGTTAGTATATTTTAATAACCGTGCGTATGCAGTCAACTTCACGGGGAAATATATGTAACAAAATAGGGTAAGTATCAATGTAACTCACTTGTTAGATGCAGTAGATTGAAATTTGTACACAATTTCCGATTGCTCCCTATATTCTTGCCCTTTGTCGGTCCAGGCGGAGGCTGGTCCATTCCTGTGGTACTGGTGGTGGTGGAAGGTGGTCACGACGTCTTCATAGATGCGCGTGATTGCATTCGCGAAAATGTTCCGGTTGTGATCTGCAGCGGAACAGGTAGAGCGGCCGACATCCTCAGTATGGCTTCGGTCTATCGGCTGAAGCATCAGGAAAAGTAAGCGACACAAAAAATCTAACTGGTAGCTGGGCAAAAAAAGACTATTCGAGTAATACTTTTAGGTTTATTAGCCCAATGCTTGATTCAGTCTAATGGAGCCACACACTGTTGGAAGACAAATATTAGCAATAGGCTAACACATACTGGCCTGACGGAGACGGTAAGGACGGTGCCATCGTTATTGATGTATTGTACATTTACCAGCGTACACATGTTGCATATCGGAACGTCTAATGTTGTTGACTTTTCCATAATAATCGTTCGCTTGCTCTTTTTTAAATGCTGACCGCACACCTGGTCACTATTTATCACCTGATCTAAGTAGAGGGTCATATTTGTTCGAACAATGCAACAACATCTGACTGAACTACACGAAGGATATTTAAACGCCTACCTGATGATAGACTCATCTCATCATCGTTCCTTCAATACAAATGTAGGTATTTATCTGCAACTGATTTACTATCTGACAACTCGTAATATAGGATCGTAAATGAACATCAAAAGTGACGACTTAATCACTTCAGTGGCTTAGTCGCCACAACGCTTTCCCCGAAGATACCTGGACAGACACATGAGACAAAACTTAAGCAGATGAACTCATTATCTATAGACTGTTATTAGAAGAAATCTTAATGGAACTGCTTTCTAACTCTGTCAGCCCAAACGTCAAGCTGTGTGACGAAGGTTCGCTTGCATGTATAGGTTTTATAAAGAACAAAAATGAACCCATTTACAGTCTACACATACTTGTTTCCAGTCCGTTAGGAGTATCGTGCTAATCGAATACAGAACTCAACAGACTAGCACAAATTTTGTAACAGACGGCTAACATCAAGGTCGGACGTACTGATAATTGGCTGGCATTTCGAAAGCACTTGCAGTCTTTCCAGAATTTGTCTGGTAACGATCGGTAGGCCATGCTGAAAGTCTCTTAACACTGTGTAGTCGCGGGTTTCGGAGCCTGGTAATTTTCTATTTTAACATCGTTTCTTATTAGTTATATGAAAAGCAATTAAATAAAATCGATCACGTCAAGCATATACACATATGACCTTATAGTGTGGCATGGAATGACGTGTTCTTGCATTTAGTCTGTTTAAATCCAGATGGTAGGCTAGGAAATAAACTGAAGAACAAGTAACTTTCAGCAAAGGTTCCTGGAAAACTCAACGACCTTACGCAACCTCAGTATTCGCAATCCTTATCTTATTGCTCAAATGAATTGACTATCAGCTCAACAAAAATTCACACGTTTTGGGGTTGATTTCTCGGTATCGCCAACTCCTCAGGAAACTCGATTAGATTTCAACAGTCGTTCACTACATCACTAAAAATCACATAGATGAACTCCTCTTATGAACTTCTCAGCCAGATTAGTAATGGTTGAGTGTTGTCGCAAGTTTGTAGGTCACCAGAGAATGAATGGCAAATTTTGTCTTCTGCGGATGAAACGTCAAACAATAAAGTGAAGTAAGTAGTTATGGGGTTAAACTGCTGTAAACCTAGACATCAGTTATGCTTAACCATAGGTTTTGCACTCATACACAGACGTTCGGGTTACCTTATGTCCAGATTAATTGATATTGAGCACATTGACGCCTCGAACATCATCAACATCATCATCATCATAGCTGCCACGAGCCTGAACAAAAGGTAGTGTGGCTCGGGCAAACGCTCATCTCAGTAGTAAAGTGAAATATCCTAGAAGAAAACGTTAATGAGAACGTTGAAAATTATTGAAAGAAGACTAAGAAAAAGAAGTGGAAATAGTATGCATACCGGTAGGCCATTGTCTGCGACACACCGGCATCTCGGATAGTGTCTATAACGGGCAGTTTGAGTGATCATAGGAACCCCATCCAGGCAGGTGACACCTATACACTTTGCTCAATATGGCAGTCAAGGTGACGGTGTCGCTTGAACAACATGTGGTTTTACTCAACTGTTGGTGGTCTCAGTATATAATACCCGTTGTGGTAAACCATTAGACGGCATACACAGTACGTGATCTAATCATCACAGGCTGTGTAACATGAGTAGTTGTCCAATTGATCGCACAATCCATGCGTTCTAGGATACGTGTAAGCGAACGGCTGTGTTACTCACGCGATCAGTCCACTTATTGTGGACAAATTGGCGGAAATAACGACGATCAAACACAGCAAGGTTGTTTATATCTTTGTAGCGAACGGGCAGAATTTCCATACCATAGAGCAAAACGGAACGCATATAAGCCTTATATACCCACACTTTCAGCGAAAATTAGATGTCTTATCGACACCACAGATGACGCAGTTTGGCAAAGGCAACTCGTGCCTTTGCTATCCTCCTTGATATCTCATCAGCAACATTACAGGTTGATGAGACAATGCCACCCAAATATGTGAAACTGTCTTTAGTCTCAAGCTCATTACCTGCAATAAAGAAAGTAGGAGTTGAAGTGCTCCAGTCTTGAAGCAACGCTTTTCACTTTGAAGGAGTGAAACGCATGCCATTCAAACCAATTCCAGTCAATGAGATTGAGAAATTATTGTCGCTTCAAGTGATGGGTTTCTTCTCAGTAACCACTTCCGGAATTCAATACATCATAGTCATAACGGAACATTTCACAAGAGGTCTGCAAATGGCGTACTGGTCGGGAATGAAGAAATGTCGGAGTGCAGCTTCGCCCAAAATAGTCTTTGCTTTCTCTGGCGTCTGTGACAACCAAGACTGTCTGAGGGGGAGTATTGTATGAAAATGAGTTTTTCTTTGTGGTCCTGTTTAAGCGCTTAACCCATGTGTTGTTTTCTTGTATAAATAACCCTTGTGCCATCCGCGTCCTTGGATCACAACGCGAAGGCATATGAGAGATTCTTGTGGACTGGATAGTGTTCTGTTGAGTTCTAACAAGACAATATTGCAAATCTAGCGACTGTCTTCAAAGAAGCTCAGTTGTCTAGTTTACTTGATCGCAAATGTAATAAAAGTGCAAATCAATGGAGCTCAACTTCCTGCTATCCAGATGTCCGATAACAACTTATTCGTGCGAGGTTTTGAGGCAGCGACAGGCCACAGTTTCACAGAGTGGTGTGTGGATTTGTCCAGATTATGAAGTGGACTGGCGTGTAAGTATCTTGTAAAATTACGAGCCTCTATTCTTGGGAACTCGTGCAGCTCCTAACCTACACGATATTTGATAGTTCGACCGTGATCATCTTCGTGCAACAACGGATGTTTTACAAATACTGAACACTGTTCAATATCGACTGAAACGTTCACACCCACAAGGACGTTTCTGATGGGCCATTAGAGGAGAAAAGTACAGGACTCAAGCCTCACTTTTGATAGAGGTAATAAGTATTACATGTTCTTGCTGCAGCTAGAATTTCAACTCCTGTCCAGGTTTTTATGAAACACCGATTATGATCATTCTACTAATGAGCTCAAAATCGACACAATGGAATCACCTAAACAGATCACACACATGCGCGTGAATGACGTAATTTGCCCAACCACTTTAGGAATACACGCAACAGTTCTTTGGTCAGTGTGACCCATATTCCCAGGAGCATAATTAATCAATCAATTGAAGTTACGCCATTTACTGACCTAGCTAGAAACTCTGTTTGGCTGCGAATGCAGGCGTGAATTCTGAGTGGTACTCCGTTTACTTGGGGCAAATCCATGAATAATGAACACTGCTTTTTCGTTTCACTGACCTAATTTCTACTGATGGGTAGTAGGGGATTTAGATCTTCATATGGCTGGCGGCATCCGATACGGATTAGCCTGTCACAGTGATCGAAGCCGAAAGACGCCTGCGCTTTAAACCATCGCCCCAAGTGGCTTGCGCCGCACCACTTGCGTTTCCACTCACACACCACGTACCCGAAGGAATAGAACCAGTAAGTGTGTGTGTGAGGCTTTTGTGTCCAGCCGGCCAATGCTGGTCAGCCAACTGAATGGCTAGCAGGAAAAAGAAACCCTTATCTCTCGGAAAACAAACCGATAGAGAGACTGCAATGAGAGGATCTACATTAAGAAGGAAGATGTGTGAAATGTAACACAAGAAGCATCTCAGCATACGAGTGCATGCTTATGCATTCCAGAGAGGATAAAGTTGAAAAACAAAACTCAGAGTTGAACTACGAAAAGATCAGACAGACGATTCATCAATCAATACACCAACAAAGCTCAAGAAAAGAATGGGTAAAAGATCGCAGACACCTAAGTTTCTGAAAAGAGGAGCAGATTAGTTATTAAACGATCATAATCTTGGTTGATGCAATAATTAAAAGTAGAATGGTGTGGTGAAAATCTATTCGATTCACCGCTTATCCAAACCCTGACACAATAGGAGTTAAAACAAAGAACCAATCCAAACGTCGCGTTGAAGATACTACACCAGGATTGGACAAACAGTCTCAATGTTACGCCTTCTGTGATTCGCTTATTTCTTTGTTCCCTATTTCTTTGTTCCCTATT
>LUCH01000516.1:70670-93861 GCA_013368495.1 Paragonimus heterotremus
TGCAAGAAATAGCCAATCAGATTGCAGGTCAAGGCTCAAATGCAACAAGAACCAGCCTATGGTAGATCAGGTCAAAGGTCAAAAACGACAGAGAGCGACCAATCAAAGTTAAGGTCAGAAGGTCAACTCACTCTGCTATATAAGAGCAGGCATCCATCGAACTTCACCAGTCTCCACGCTCAAAAAACTATACGCTAAAACGATTACGCACTGATGATGTCACCTCGCTTGGTGATGAAACGTTTGTAACCTAAATGCCAAGCTCGGCGAACATACCAATACCAAAATATGGCCATTTACTTATTGAATCACTGTCCAGTTGTTCGGGCCACTTTGCTACCAAGTGGCCAAGTAAGACCAATTCCATAGGCGTTAGTTCCTCGGACTAGCGTGACACTCATGCTCACTTTCACGCCTTCTGCTAGTTGGTCCGACGTGCCTCTCAATGCTTTGTTGATGTCTGATTTCGTCAGCACTCACCGAAGGCCTAACTGGTTTGTAATGATGACTGATTTTAGAAGCCGTCACGAAAGTCCTGACTAGAATGTTTTGGTGAATTTGCCTCCTGACACCTTTCTCATATTAACAGTCGACAACTGATAATATGGCAAGTGCAGACCTCAAAAAGTTAGCTGTTAGTATTATTGAATGGTAAGTTTTTTACCTAAGACATGATCACCTGGGAATTATCGTTAAGGGCTCTCCTGATTCAGGAAGAATTCTGGTACGCACTCTGAGCATTTTTTGTTACACAAGCTCATTCTGGAAAAGAAACACGCATTGTTTCTGCGTATTTAACATTCACCGATCTACTCCAGCGTGTTTCAACTGGATCTCCTCTTTCAAGTTACTTATCACCGGTAGATTACCGACCCTTAGTTGACGTACATACCGTCTGCCTACTTGTTTTGTTGAACTCCATTTACAAGTGAATACACGTCGTTTGATGGAGAGTAGTCTCCTCGGGCGTTTCATTTACGTTAGCCTTGATTTGGGTATTGACTTCACTGCGATCTGTGCTTGCGTGGCTTGAAAATGTAGGCTTCTGGTGTAGATATTTCAGTCCGAATTTCACAACAGCCTACCGATTAATGAACATGAGATACAGTCACTGTTGAGCACAGGCAAGTTCGCACTGGTACTGTAACTACCACTAACTATTTGTGAGGAATAATTTACTGCCTACCGTGGATAAAATGGAGAGAAAGCGCACGTTACAGTAGACTAGCAATAATTTTATACATCAAACATATTCACAATTCACCAGGGATCTGTGGTTTTAGATGCAACAGAGTGATAAAACAAGTTTTTCCTGTGGAGCGGATGATATAATGACTGACGACAGCGGGCGTCTTGGGTTACCCTCAGAGTTGAAAGGTGAACTGTCTCAAGTAGTTTGAAAGTCTGATTTGAATGGACAAAATGTGTTAACAAACATTCTTTCAAGTCATCCTTTCTAAAGGGGAACTGATTATACTGAGACAGTAAAGGTAGTCCATGGTGGTCACCATAGAGAAACTGCGAAAATCAGTTTCAATAGGGGTCTGGCCTTTCTTGATAGACTCTTTGGGTGAGTACATAGGCATATACTCATTAAGTGGTTTGAAACTAAAAGAACTCGTATCTACAAGGTGAGAAACAGAAATATCTGAAACAGAAAACACTTTTAAACACGTCTTTAGATATCAACCAAATTTACTGAAAATGGCCTGTTTAGTAAGAAGATAAAAAGAAAGCCAAATAAAACTGACGTTCGTGGTTTATACTTTTGATGAATTCATGTGCACAAAGCCTTACTGTGCATGACATGTCGTGCGTATAGAGAACCATAATGTGTTTGGTGGGAGAATTTATCACCAGGTATAATACGCTTAAAAAGGGGGACGTGGACTAGGGTAGATAAGATAATCGCCGAACAAATGTTTCTGAGAAAGGCGTAAAATCGTTAAGTTTTTCCAATGAGAGAAACGTTATTATCGGCTACTGAGAAGGTAATAGTTAACAAACTGGTCGATCAAAAGCGAGAACACTTGGAATGACTTCAAAAAGTAGACAAAGAAAGTTGGATGTCCAACTTTGGCTGTAGTTTATTTATCTTGATTAACCGGCTCAGATGAAATGAAACAGTAATACAAAGAGATCTGACTATGGAGATATTTTAGATTAGAGTTCATATCCGTGGAAACAAGGACACGATGGTTGGTTATGATGATCGAGGAATGTGTTTTGGTAACGTACAAAGCTATATCTTTATGATTTTGAACACTTTTCAGTTTGAATGAAGAAGTCAGAAACAGTTTTCTGCATAATGTATCTCTCCTACTATGCACAGCGAACGTAAAGTTCTATTTCCAGGGAACTGGATATACACAGATCGATGGGGTTGCTATGGCCAGTCCACTCGGTCCGCTACTGGCCGATATTTTCGTTGCCCATCTGGAGCAGAACGCAGACGCTGTTATCAGTCAGGCTCACTTCTATCGGCGATACGTTGATGATGTGTTGATAGTTACCGATACCAAGGAGTTGGCAACGAGTATGCTGGATTCAGTGAACAAGCTGAATTCCAAAATAAGTTTCACCATTGAGCACGAACAGAATGAAACTCTGGCGGTTTTGGATATTCTCATGAAACGCCAGAACAACGGTTGCTTACTGCGGTCTGTCTATCGGAAACACACTTGGACTGGACAGTACCTGAACTTTCACAGTTTTGTGCCGATCCAGTACAAGCGGGGTCTGGTGAGGACCTTGTTCTATCGCGCAAGAAGAATTTGCTCAAAAGAAACATTGGCCAAAGAGATGTCACTGTTGAGAACCACGCTGAAAGAAAATGTCTATCCATCTGCATTTGTTGAGAAATTCAGCAAACAAAAGCCGGCCGCTGCGATGTGTTCGACAGTTCCGAAACTAAATGTCTATCTCCGTTTGCCATACAAAGGTGATGACATTGTCACTCTGTTGAAAACCCGTCTCACGGCAGCTATGGGACGCACGTTCTAAGCAGCCCAGCTGGTCATGCTGTTCACCACCACCCGAATCCCAACTCCACCGTTGAAAACACTGCTACCGCTCAACGCCAAATCTTACATCACCTACAAATTCTCATGTGAGTGCCGGGCCACTTACATAGGCAGAACGGAGCGGCAGTTACGTCATCGGGTCAACGAACACATTCCGGTTTGGGTTCGCAAAACACTCACGGATACAACAACACAGGGATCAAGTCAGAATGTAACAATTCACAGGGAACCAGCATCATGGATCGCCCGACATCTGTTGACTTGTCGACCCCAACTGAACCTGGAGAAGGCGTTTCGGATAAGTTACGCAACAAAAAATCGAAGGCTTCTCCGGTTTGCGGAGGCGGTAGCAATTAGCAAATGGAAACCACCCCTCTGTATACAGAAAGATTTGTTCGTCAGTACCAAATTGTCCTGGTAATGGATGTGTGTGGATGTGTGCGTGTGTTGGTGTGGTTGTTGATTTTGTTGTTTAGCTTCACAATACCCATTGAACTTTGCTATATAAACACACAGACTGCAGTATGTACCTGATGAGATGCAGCGAAATGTGCTCGAGAGATACATTGTGCAAAAAAACTGTTTCTGACTTGTCTGTTCAAATTTGTTACGGGAAAAGGTTGCTTTACTTTTCAGTTTATCAAGAACTGAAGCGAGTTTTCACTACTGCCCTGCTTCCTATCCTTTTGGTCAATTACACCTCAGCTTTTGAAGGCAACAATTGTTGCATAGTCTAACTCGAACTAGTTACTTCAGTTCACATCAACGTTTCAATCGGTCGGTTTTAGCACCGAATGAATTGCTGCTTGTCGCCAGTTTTCCAATAGCCTGCTTACTGACATATGGAAGGTTGTATACACAAGTCTAGATTGAACTCGCTCATGTAGATTCAACACCATATGAAACATGTGGGCAGATTCGTCAATGCATTTTTAACGGAAACATGCATTCCACATATAGCGGTTGGTTCTAACACTGCTTATAATACCCCACCAAATCTACTCAAAGTAGTTTTCATTGCTTTAAGGTGTACCGTGGGCATGACCCCGAGATCCGAATTTGTAAATGGTGTGCAGGTTCCGAAACGTATACGTTTCGCACATATACAGCAAGTTTATGTTATTATATGACTGGTTCTACCTCCTCATTAAATTTATACCTTCACCTGAAACATGCTAGAGGAAATGATGATTCAAATTTTTCGTTTGGTTTGCTCTACTATTCGTGCAGGTCAGTCAATGCTGATTTTTTACAATGACGGTTTAAAGATGATGAGGTATCAGTGTAGGCCTTAACGCACATGTTTCGATTATTCTGCAGAGCGTAGACCCTGTTTACTCTATTATGTTGGTCTACCACATTCTCGGTGTATGGGAATGGAAATCGGATCCCCTGTCAGCAACAGATCCCGTTACTTCCAATACTTTGAAGTGCAGTTCGTAGTTTCAATTTGCCAACGTTCGCTCTAAGACTGTGATAGTACTGGCAATTTTAGATTTGTCAAAGATGTGGTTCTAAAAAATGTTAAGCGGTTCACGTACCCGGGGAGTTACTAAAGGAAATAGCCAAACTATAAAAACAACATTGTCGCTGTTATTTTCAAAGTTAAGACGAGCCGTCTAATTTGGAGTGTATTTAATGTTATACAGGAGTTCCGCTTACATTTAAAAGATACATTTAGAAGAAGACTGAAACAATTCTACCAAATAGATCGTAAACATACTGTCTAAAGGCTGAAGGTCTCAAGTGTTTTGAGGCACAGTATCATTCAGGCTTACATTCAATTATATACATCGAGTGATATAAGAATGTTGAAGTAAAACAGATGGGTTTTCAATGAGTTTCAAACAAATTTGAGCAATCGGACGTTCAAAAGTTTGTTCCAGTTTTCGGAGGGACTGTGTGTCTTAATGAGGGTAGTTTCGTCTCCTGGAAGACGACTTGACGATTTATCGACTTGCTTGAGGAGCAATAATGGAAGAATGGATCGAAACAAGACGAAGGAAAGGTGCCTCAAATCCCTGAACACGCGACTCCACAACATTTATTGGTAACCAACAACAATATGTTTGTAGGTTTACAACAATACTCCATAATCGTCCATCGCATTACTGTTCGAACGTGTATGTAACCTTGTATTGCACTGTACTACATAATGCGTTTTGATTGTCATTGTAGTGTTCAAGTAGTTTGGGTTGACTGAAGAGATGGCGGTGTTGCATTCTGAAACTTACTGAGGTGATAAGATGGAAATGCTTGTAAGCCGCTACAACAATGCCTTGTATCAAGAATGCCAAATCATCGTATGACTTTGTGCATTATGTGCCTTACCCACAGTTCAGGGGCGTAGCGCATATACTACGGCAGCGGAAGATTTTGCAGAGTGAACGAAATCAAAACACTAGTATATATAGGACTGTAGACCCTGTTCATCGGGGTAGTGGCCTTGTGATCTGTCTGGGTTATGGATAGCTACAACAGGGAAGGCTGCAGCTGATCCAGTTTTTGTGATTTGACTCGTAATTCATTGTACACAAAACCTGTGAACTAATGGCGAACAATAAATTAGAAGAGCTAAAGTAGTGTTGATGCTGTCTTACAGAGGCTGTTGTAATCTTCTGTGTATTCCGCGCTTTATTTGTAAGATGGGAAGATGTTGGTGCTAACTGATTGAGGTTATACGTGTGGTTTCGTGAATTAAGCTTTGCGTCCCTCTGGGGATTGGACATCAGTATCACCCACAGCTGTGCTGATATAGCTGTTGTTGTTGTGGTTCTGGTGATGATGTTCTCCGATTGGTAGTGAGAAGAATCTTAATGACTATGACAACGATGGTGATGTTGAATGTCAGGATGCAAAAATAGCTACTGTTAAATAAAGCTTTGTTTACCGGCTGCGAGACGAATGAAAATGTCAAATTATGTAAACTCTGAATGTGCCAGGAGCAGAGTTTTTTGGGTGGAAAATGCTAAATTTCCCTATCTTATGTTACCGTTACAAAGAGAGAGGTGATTGTTAATCTTGACTAAGGTTAAATAAGGTTGGTTTTATAAAATATAACTTTATATGTATCGCAAGTACGGCGTTTGGAGAGCCTCTGAGGTTGGAAAGGTACAGAACAGACGTCTTTTTCTCCGTCAGGACTATGGAATATGGAGAGGGGCAATTCCGCGCCAGATCTAAGAAACTAAGCGTAATCATATCCTATGGGGTTATATATAATCAATGATGAGAATCGATTGTTTGACTATGCAGATTGCCCAAACAGTTATACCATGCTATTATCAACAGCCGTTACCGGTGTGTATTATCCCTTCCTTTGTGGGCAACCTTTCGGAGAAAACAGTATGTTAATCACTGTGGCATACTTCTTGTCCAGTTTCTAAGTTTCAGATTGAGCACCTCAATCCTACGAGGAGGTAAACTACAAGACACTGAGCCATACTCTTTAAATTATCAAGGTTAGCCACTCGCATCTATGAGGTTGCAATGTATGAGCACTGCTTATACAACCCCGAGTAGCCTGTGTAGTTAGCTGGGAATGAAAGCAACCTACTGACTACCTTCTTAATTCCTCTTCTCCAGGTTGTGATTTGTCTAACTGGCACTTTAGGCCAGTTACCTGCGACAATGACAAGGAGCACCCGGCCTTGTAAAAGACTTGTTGGTATTATGAGTATATAGCCATAATAGTTGGACCTGTGTATTCAAAGTAGTTTGGAAAATGCACCCGGTCAATCCCTTTTGCAACACAACGGCTTCTTAACTGCATCACTGACTATCTGCTGCTGCAAATTTAAGAATTTGACTGCGAATGAACACCGTTTGTCGAATAAATGACTACGCTTCAAAACATCCTTCTTAACAGATACTTGTCATAAGTTAAGAGCAACACCGTTTTCACTAGTATATTACTTACATGCGCCGTTTAAACTTTATGCAAGTTGAGTTGACCGGGTTTAGGGGAGGATTTGAGGATGACGTGTAACCAGAAGTCGAAATAGTATTTAAAGATACAAATTGCTATCTGTTACCGAGATCGTCGGAATTTAAACGCGCTTAGAACACTGAGGATATTATGGCCCAAAATCAAACCAACTCTCAACACGGACATCGGGTTACTTGCAGTTCATAATGAGACAACACCAGCGCAGTGTTTATTAATTCGCTGTGGTAAACATAATCTTTTGTAGTGAGTTGTAATATAGCTCATATCAAGTCAGAACACATTCCATGCAAACTTTTGTTCTGGTTAATTGGACGACGAATTACAGCTCGGCTTTTGATCATGCTAATTATAAGTGTCTGTTGCTGTCCTGCGACTAAACTGTCATTTCGATGGACACCTTAGCAGCTATCGATTTTAGTGACCGATCAGAGAAAGACTTCTGAAGTGACTTAAAAACCTGCCTCCACAGGGTGGTGGGAAACAACTGGTTTTATTAGGTGTTCGTTATTTTATTGAATCCACTTATGTTCTTAGTTACTTATTTCAACTCACGTCTACCAGATTAAGAATGGTTCAACAACACCTTCAGTGTGCAACTTTAGTTGATGAACACAGTAGTGAGGACAAAAACTTTGAGCCAACGTAAACCTATTTGAATATAGTACAAACGGGTCAAACAACCCATGACGAACTTAAATGTGCATCTCTCCTTTTTATAAATCTTTACTTCTAACGATTATTTTCCGAAAATAGACAAACCAGTGTCATCACAAAATTCTATTCGACTGACCATTGGAAACGATGAGTTAGACACTTTAGTAATAAGCGCAAAACAGTATAGTCACCCCTAGGCTATTATGATATCCTCATGTTGATTTACACGCCCAACGTTTGCTCTGTAACATGTACGCCATCTTCAGTTAACATTGCAAATTCTACTTTCTATGTCAGTGGTCTGGTTGTGAACTTGTTATCGCACAATCAAACTCCACGTGGCAAAAACTTCATTCGAAATTTTCTATACCTATATCACATTACGGGGATGTTACCTGACCGAGTTGAGAAATAGAGGAGTTTAGAATTCCAACAGTTGCAACCAGGTACAACAAAGGTTGGGAATTTCACTGAATCCGGGGGGAAACTATCGAACGTTAGAAAAGAAAACCACAGAACACTTTGCGGCAAATGAAGACCAACCTTATCACAACAAATTGAACAACTGACACTGCATTTGCCTTTCAGTACAGCGCGAAAAGCTCCGCAGCCCACCGACAGTTAAACTCAGTACATCCGCACTGATGGTGTAGCAAACGTTGAACGAAACACTATGATTTATGTACAGTGCTCCTTAGTTCAGGAAACGCTTCATAAAGGAACACCCCCAGCAAAGAACGTTTTCCGTAGGAGCGGCATCTTCCCCATTGTGATTGTAGCATTGGGAGAACACACTTTAATTTCTGTAAGGAGTGTGTATTTCAATCCTGCATGTAGGATTTCTCCTTTTGAGAAACGCGGTGTTAAACCGTGATATCGGTGAATCTCACTGATCGTTGCCGCTTCATCCGCCAGGAGGGCTTGTTCTCACGCTCTACATTTTCTGATTGCCTGCCCACAAATCGTTGTTCTCCGCCATAAAAAGCATTTCAAGGCCGATCTGGTTCTGGCCAAATATCATCAAGCATAAACTGTAAATTGGGGACTGGCTTCTGCTTCCATTTCTGTTCAAACCGATTCACTGAGCTGCTGCTACTATATGAACCGTGATGGTGGTTTTTCATTTAGCTGTTCTTGGATGTTCTCTAGTGTTGGAGTTCTTAGGTCCAACATGTTCACATTAGTAATTAGTAATTCGACTTAGACAGTTAATTGCCTGACGCTTATGTTGCCTACTCATGTATAGGTTACCAGTCCATGCCTTTCTAGTTTTACACTTTCTGGTTTCTTTTTAACCCACATTTTGAAAAATTTCAAATATTGCTACGTCACGCACACACAACTACAGGAACCGAACTATGATTGCTGAAGAAAGAAACTCTACTATCTTTGCCCGTACGCACCTATTTCTTCATTCATTCCGTTATCATTTCGTGTATGTAGCTGACTAGAACGGACAAAAATTTTGCTCGAGCAACTATCTTACCTAAGAACTTTGGCCTCATATCTATATATATATATATATATACACCAGTTTTACGATTAGATTGGTTCACCCATTAAATCCATATCTTACAAACGAATAAAACAACTGTTGTTCGTTTTTCCCCAATTATCTAGGACACTACATTATATTTGATAGAGAGTGAAACCCCATTGTGGGGTGGGTACAACTGTTTAAACTTGGCGGACAAAGCAACGCGCAGGAAATTTATCAGCTCTGTAGCATGTCAGAATTCTCTCAACTTCGCCTGGTCCCATGGTATTCAAGCTTCGACTGGATCGCTTCTGCTCACACTTTTCTGTCCGATCATTCTTCTGTCAAAAACTTTTTTAAAATTCCAAGACAAACGTACGTCGTTTGCCGTTGAACGACAAAGTTCCATCGAAGAAGATGAAGACATGAAGGCAACATCATATGATCCCGATTTTGTGAACACAGAAGAACAAGTGGCCACCCCGTCTACTTTGAGGCAACATGATTCAAGTCGGTTGAGCAATTTCACAAACAGCTCGTATCCTACCCGAATTCCATTGAAGAAAAAGCTGGTGATATTTTATACTGCTCCGAAGGTTAAATTTTTTCTACAAACTGTGAGTCTATCCTAGTTTTCCCATAATTTTCATAATACATTTATTCTCACAATTTCAGAAGACAATTTACGAAAGTGTTGGAAACTCAATCGTTTGCTTAGGTTAGATGAGTAGCAAAATATTTTGTCGACCCACTGTTAAATTAATACCGTACAGTGAACATTACAAAACACACTGCCTACCTTCTTTCATTACCAAGCTACAGCTGTTTTACACCAAATGCATGGTAGTCATTCACAAGAATCTGGCACTGGTGATTCACTATTCTGCATCTGGAACACTAAAATGAGTACCGGAAATCGCTTTGTTTGGCGTACGGCCTTCCACTAACCAACTCTTCCGGATAACTACAAGCTACCTCTGTCTGCCTGTTTGCTAGAAGAATGTTCACAATATAAGTGTCTTATATTGTTCCCTTTCAAACCAACACTCTACAGAAAATCATGTCATCATGTGGGCTCATCGAAGAAATCCAAGCCTTACAAAACTGTTGAACGAAAAACACGGGCAGATGCTAGCATTTTGCGTCAGTTAACTCCTGTGAAACATTCAGTAACACGGAACATTTTCAGCTTTAATTATGTAATATGTAAACTGAAATGTAGATTTAAAAAAATAAAGAACGTCGTTTATGACACAGTGCAACCTGAATGGCATTCATTACAAGTTTACGCCACAATAGCCTGATTCATAAATAAGTGTTTTCAGACACAAAATTTTTGTGTGTCGATTTTGATGGATTGGACAGTTGTGAAAACGAGGACAGAGAGGTACCCAAAGTGAACAAAACAGTGAAACAGTAGTAGCCACTGATGACTGCCTGATACTTTTGAGAATGAGCTTATCTAGCCCTTGTTACGGGTCGACTGGGACGATCTAAGACTGACTGTCATTTAGTCCTATTTACAGTGATTTTGGTCTCCTTTGAATTTTACCAAATATTCACGTGTAGTTTCAAGTCCACGTTGGGTTACAGCGACATTTTCTGGCTGAAGTTTGCAATTTGCATGAAATACGAGATCGGTGTTTGAGGAATCTCAGGGCATGACCCAATTTATAAATCACTCTTGATATGGTATCACAATCCGCCTTCGATGTTCACTACAACTCGTCCACAGTCCGCCACTTTAAACATGTGAACGATGCTTACAATGATGTTCACGTCGCGACTGTGGCTTCCCTGAAGTAGTAGCTCAAGACCCAGGTGTACCAAAATTGAGAACAACGCTGCCCCTTATTGATAACGATGCTTATTTCATTCAAAATCATACCAACAACTTCAGACTTTCATTCGTTCTATTGATTAATGGTTGCTTCTGTCCATAGTTTCGGCACTAATAGGCCTGGATACACAATTTTATGTTTGGATTTTGCCAGCTGATCGAGTCTCTGCACGTTTATTTGCAAATTACTAGCCATTGGTCTCTGTACAAAAGTTTATGACCCTGTGAAAAAACTATCCATCAGAGCGGACAACAGTAAACCCAGCTGCGTTAAAAACCCCATGTTTCTGGAAACTTTCTATGTTTTCCTGGTAAAAGATGAGAATTCATCTGCTTTTCGAACAAGAACTCATTCGTGCCCGTGAATAAGTACGGGATACAGCCAAATTTTAAGATCACCCAAGACAACTGGTTTGTGTCCGTCCCAAACCTTCACACAACTCTTATGCGCATTCTACAAATGTGGAGAGTTTTATTTCTGGATAGAAACATTATTTGGTTCGCTTTTCATTCCAATTGCGGAAACGTTATTGTTTGCAGCCAATAAATCACTAGTCGGAGCTTGATTTTATTTGCTAATCAGTAATAGGGACTTGGCTGATACACACTGAACATCAATCACACCTGATCGCGGTTGGCGCATTGGAGTAGATTTATCAGTTAGCCCGTTTCGAAACGAGACACTATACTCCTGTTTTGCTTTTGTTAGAGCTCCCTAATAGTGTCGATCCTAGCCACATCTTGAGGTGGAACTCTGACTAGACTTTCATGAGGAAACCCTGTTAACTAATGTGACATCGGCCTCATATCTTTCGCATGCTGTCAGCCATATTTGTTCAGACTGCCAATTCCGGTCCAGATGAGACATTGCAAGACTATAAAGGTTCAAAGGTAGCATCGCTTAGTTCACTTTTGACATGAGACAATCAATTACTGATAATTTCGTTGGATTGCCCCACAATAATCATTGTACGCATATATCTGGGTTTAATCGATCATTGTATTAGTGATGCAAAACTGCAAAATGTCTGCTAACATCCTGCTATTTTTGTCCCACTCCTTTTTTCTCCAACCACAGTTTGTCTATATCATATTTCTACTGTTCTTCTCCTTCGTTTTACTGTTTCGCGTCCACCAAACAACGATCACAGGAGAGGAGGCTGCTATTATGGTGTACTTGATCTGTTATATACTTGATGTGATCCGACAGGTATGTTGAGTCATGTACAGTCATGGGTATCTGTCTGATCATTCCGATTTCCTTTATTCAGCTACAAATAGAGACCTTCCACCATTTTTGACGTATTCCTGTTTTGTTTTCATTTGATGGATGCCTGTATCTAGACTACGCATTTTAACTAGTCGTGTGATAAAGCTCGACATTTTGACTACAGCTGCAGAGCAGAAAGAAAGATATCGTTAACCGAGTGATCATCCAACCAGAAATAGGTCAGGGCTGATCCTAGTATATGACCTGCTGATCACGAGAAGTCAGGGAAAAATATCGCATGCTGTCTGATGATCGCTTGTCTGTTTACAACGAAACATACAGTGTTATCCATGCAATGCTAGTTGTCATTCACCATCTCATACATAAAATCGCCCTTACTCAATTTGTAACGAATCATTAAACTGGTGTTTGCTAATTTTTATTCAATTTGGTCCAGAATGCTAACAATCTGATGAACACTACTGGGAGTTACGTAGATTAATCTGTAAGAACTATCGACACAGTTCAGGTTGAAGGCATATACTGTCCGTAAAGTCAATAAGGTTTTGTTACTCAGGGTGACTACTGCTTCTCGGTACATATTGATCGTATGCACATGTCACCGAATAGATGTGGACAGTAAAGAGATCGGTGGCAATTGTACTGTCTCATACATCAATTTAAGCTTAATTAGTCGAAGGTATCCAACGTACTTTAGCTTGATACTGAAATGGTAGTCTACAAACTACGTGCCATACTAACAGTGGTTGGCAAGGCAGACCCTTAAATATTTGTAATGAACCATCCTGATCCTGTCACGGCGTTGCTTGCGTGTAAAGATATAACGCATTGTTGTGTCCTTCACTAAAAGCTGAAGAGTCAATCTTATCACGTGTATGACTTTACCGGATAAAATCAACATACTTTTTAAGGTTATGTTTAACATGTAATAAAACAGTGTTGTCAAGATCAGCAGACGGTTACTGAAAAATGTTGTCAAGCTTTGTACGTCAGTTTAACACAACAAAGCTTACCAACAAATAGTTTGATAGAGGAGAGCTTTATACAGAGGGATAAGTTCACATGTAAAGAATGAGAAGGTTCAGGCCAATTACCTATTATTTCAAGGAATCACAGCGACCTCGGTGGATTTAAGCTATAACTACATGGAGACTCTCACCAGAGCAATACAGGCCTGAATCATCTGCTAAATTCCCTATTGCACAGTAGAATAGAAGAGTGACAGAGTTCAGTTGTGAAAATCTAAAGCCCAACCTAAATTTCTGGCTCGCCATGGAGGGTCAAAGTTACTTGACGTTGGTTTAAATGCAGTCAAAAAGCAGTTTTGTTGCAGTTTGTGCTCATCTAAATTGTCCAATTTGTCACGCTGTTAATTAGTAATGAAACGACGTTTTGATCAATATGCGGCTCGAGTGTTGTCGTCAATGGGAAGATTGAAATCATTGAATGCAAGTCATTTGTTCCTATTCATTTGCTTCAGTCTTTGAAGGACAAATGACGAATACCTCTGCGGGAAAAATTGTCATGCTGGTTTGTAAAGTTGAAGTAAAATGCAAACGGTGACCATCTCATTATTTACATTTTCCTTCTCCATAATCAGATTTGCGTTGTACCCGGATCTGGAAAACAGAAATTAAAACTCTGGGTGAAAACTTATGCATGGGTCTACATCGATGTGATCGTAGTATTTTTGGCAATCATCAGCATGCTTTTAAGGATCGGACTGATAATTACTTTCACATGGGCAAAATCATTCTACGCGGTAACACGTAAGTTTCGCTTGACTGCAATAACTCACTTTGAAACCGTTTGGTATATAGTAATTTATACAGAACAATCGACTAAGAATGCCTCTCTATGTGAACGTTACAAACAGCCACCACAGATGCTACTCCTTCTTACTTTTGCAAACGGCCCGGTAATTCAAACTATTCACTTATGAAAGCAGTATACTTGACGCCAATAGTTAATAACATGCCAAACCTATTTAAACCACATCATAGCTTGAAACACTATCGATACCTAAATGTTTATCATACATACCAGTGATATGTACTGGTTGATTAATTGTTTCAAAATTTCTACTACCGATGCCTGAAATGCCAATTGTGAAAATCGAGTGACCGGCTACGTGTTCGTTTCGAGTCAGCGAGCAAATTCGTCGAACTCATGTAGCCTTCACCATCCATGTTGAAGAGATTGGTCTTGCGATATGACGTTAGTGAAAAAGACGAAGGAAATTTACTCTAGCACAATGGTAGTCAATTGGGACAAACGCGGTATTAACCACGGCGTGCCTTGAATGAGTCATGTGAGGATTTACTAAGTGTTGCAGGCAAATTCGCATTTCTACCGCTTACTATCTACCTACTAATGTTAGAATAAAACAATACAAAGTCGCCTCAAGAACTGTCGTCTGACAATGAAATATGGGGGTTTATTGGTATTAAGAGCCATGGACAGCTATATTCAAAATTAGAATGGCGCAAGGAAATAGTATGAATCCAGAAGAAAGAGAAAATAAAAAGAATCCCATGGACAAACCCTTGCAAGACTAGTAGACTGATGTGCATTCCACTGTTGTCGATGTTGCTTAACAAGTTACGTTTCGTCCTTTCAAGTTTGGGTATTTGAGAGTGTCAGTTCATGCACGTTTGGATATGCGGTCATAGACACTTGATTGAACGGCGTGAGGATCACATAAACTGATCGGCGCGTCTTTAGGCTCTGTAGTTGGATAACCACCAGAGGGAGGTTTGAACGTGTAGCACAGGCCAAGGGCAAATATGTTCTGCATTTCTTTTAAGTGAGTAGATACTTCTGGACTTTGGCTGTTTCCATCTGGAACACCGTAAGGGCAACAGCTGGCTGGTACTGCGAATTAATTTACCAAGCTTCATAGCAGAATGCCGTTGCTCACTGGTACCCGTCACTCACACGTACCGAGCACGCGGATTAATTCAGACACACGTGTGTTCAGATAATAACGCTCAACTGAGTGTTAGCCACCGTCACGTTGAAGAGCTCACCCCCGGTTGTCTTCAGTAAACCTCTACCGTAATACATATCTTGTCTAAGACCAACAGTTTGTCAACCTATGATGACGTTTACCTAAGCAATATGTGTCAACGGCGGATGCGTCACCGCAGTTGTCTCAAAAAACAAGAACCGGGGTCCAAATCCTGATCTTGGTAATTATACACACTACTGACAAGCACTTATAAAAACACATTTCGATACTAGCTGCTTTTAAAACATCTGATTGAATGCAAAAATTTGCTAATAAACTTAAGTGATGCTCAGTTTATATACGCGAACTCCCGGACTTTTTATGAGTAGGTTTCTGCAGTCCATCTTAGTGACATAAAAACAGCTGAGGGTCAGGGACTGCTCGAAAACCTTAGGAGTTGATTGTCTTGAGGTCGAAACATACTGGTAACTTGTTACTTTCCTTCTTCACTTGACGTTATAATCTCCTGCAACCAACTACTAAAACACTAGGTTTGTTAGACTACCCCAGTGATCAGTATGAAACATGCTACTTAAAACCGTGGGCACACCTTGGATGATAGACTGTTATGGAAATTCACATTGAATTGACTCAAGGAACCTCAGATTAGTTCGGTGTTCTATTAACTGTTAAGTATTAAGCAGCTCAACTTTGAATGTAAATACTGTATCGAAGCTAACTGATTGTTTGTAAGGCTAGTATTGGTTACCTGTCACAATCCTCTTGGGGAGTACATTTTCGACGGGAAGGTTAGACGTTTTGTACCAGTGCTCCAAGAGAATACAACCGCATCTAGTTTGATAGTAACTTTGTAATCAGGAAAATATTTCGTTTACACTCTGTGTATTACTGATGGTGAGTCCCTGAGCAATTTAAGTGAGGTTTGGAATATCCAAATGCGCATATAGGTCAAATGTGATAGTCGGGCATGATTCGGTTTTAAAATTGGTTTTTGTAGATTGGTTTTTAGACCCGGTACAATTTATGCGGCCGGAAGATGTCTACTCAGTGGGAGTACGAACTCTAATTTTCATGTTGCTGTTCTTTGTCATTTTAGTGACATTTAAGCTGTTGTGTGAGGTATGGATAAGGAAACAGTCCACTTGAGTCCGAAACGTCGAAGGTGGTCGGGTATACCACGAACTGCTGAAAGTAGTAAATGTTGTTGACTGCAAAAAGTCAAATACAACGTACCTGTTTGCATTAAACAGTTTGTGGATTTGTCTATTTTCTGGGTTCGAAATTTTGGTTCAAAACCTATTGAAGGAAAACGGTTATCCAGAGCAATCCATCATTTCAAATATGAAGGCTGGAATTCCGCATGAGGTTACGCCCATGGCTGAAAAAGAAGCTGTGTTCATAAAGCTCTCGTTTGCAAGAGATATTGTAGCAGATCAATTTAAATGTTGCATCTACCGGTCATTTAGACGTATTTTTCCAGCGGCAATCTTAAGAAGTTAGTTCACAACAATGTAGATTTTGAGATTGGGCTTGAAAGGCAAGCTAGCAATCTCCGATCAATCAACGTTTGTGTATTCACTTTCATGTTGCTGTTGTATTACGAAATATGTCAGTCTTATGACTAGACGATTGCCAAAGAGGATCAAGGAACATCATCCAGCTTGAATCTAGACTGGTTGCAGTGAGCTACTTACTAGCACCATCGTTACGCATCTACCTGACACCAAGCAACGCATAGACGTCACCAAAGCATTCCCGGTTGTCTAAAGAGTTGCCAACACAATCTGAAACAATCCGCCAGCTCATTCAGGCGACTTCCGAATCGACTGCAATCGGACCACGCAGCGTTAATCTGTTCTCGAATAAAATTTATTCAGTCCTCGCATTTTCCTTGACGACTGATCAATCGCATCCATTCTAACCACTCACAAACATTTGACCTTGTCCGTGCCATTTAACATCCAGTCAACGTCCGATTCGGACATAACAAATCATTCTCAGCAGTCCAGTGATTGCCTTCATTGTTATTCACTAATAACCACTGTTTGGTGTTTGCGGGTTGTCTCATGACGTCTTGATGAAACCTATGCAATTGTATTGACTTGAGAAAGAGTTACCAAAAACAATTGTTCGTTAATTCGTTACTTCTGGTTTGGATAACCGTCATGCACCTGAAATCAACCTTATAATTATATATATACTAATATCATATTATATATTATTCATAGTGAATAGTAGATCGATCCAAAGTGTATATACCAATCAGAAGTAGTGGATTAATGTCATTTGCCCGTAGGAAAACCAATTTGAAGGGACACAATCTTATTGCACATAGCGCTGCAGAAGTGTGAGCAACCACACACATTGCTACGACCGGAGACTGAAGTCCTGTTCGACGTATCATCAAGTCATATGTTGAGCTATAAACGACACCGAGACCGCAGCTAGCCAGACGGGTTGAAAACTAACCATTGACTAGCAATGTAGTTAGAAGTTTGCACAGCACGAAGAGGGGTATTCGGCAGCATGGGAAGAGGAAGAACAATTACAAGGGATACATCATGCGACCCTTCTTAGTGATATGAGGGCAATACAGAATCGCAATTTTGAAAAATACTTCGAGCGTTATACAACGAACGTTTATACGAACGACACACTGCGTGTAAACTAAAAATTAAATTTCCATTAAGAATTGAACCTCAGCCTCACACAAGTTTTGAGAACAACTAACTGCAGGTTTTCTTATGCGTAACCCATAGACAGGTTTCCTTAAACCATAGACAAAGTTTTAACGTTAAAGAATAATTTTATTTGTTTCAAACAAACCAGTAGTTATCTGAGAAAGTTGTCACGTAGCAAAGCCGTATAGAACTAGAATGCTCAATAAAGTTGAGTTGACGGTTTACTCTTATGACTTTGACATAGGAGGAATGATACGTATCTTCGTGTTATTTATTTTCTCGCAGTTATCATATGCTACATTCGCATCTTCCGACTCTACGGATTTCATCCTGCACTTGGCCCTAAACTCGTCATGATTCAGCGCATGCTCACTGAGCTGCTCATTTTCATTTTCATAATGGTTGTCATACTAGTATCCTATGGTGTGGCTGTTCAAGCATTGCTTTACCCTAATCAAACGGAATTCGACTGGAACACTGTACGTGACGCATTATATTATCCCTACTGGAATTTGTACGGCGAGTTGAACTTGGAATATTCTTTTGGTAAGTTGAAAGAATCTTACACAATTTTATTGTGTCAGCATGGTTGTGTTTCATTTGCATAGTCCTAACTGTGCCCAAAAGATTGTAGTTCATAATAAAATGGTCTGTGTCATACGGTATTCTTCCTGATCGATTATGCTTTGTCAAGTATTAGTAAGTATTCAGTCACGTGTATTTTTCCACCAACAGTCGTAATCTTGTCTTTCCGACGAGCCAACCACTTCCACCCATACTTTAACTATCATTTCTGTGTCACCTGCTTTACTTCCGCAAGATAAATTGAGTTATTTTGCTAACGCTTACTTTCTCACTCGATCGTTCTGATTGAATTTGTCCCCATTATTCAAAATCCTGTTTATTTGTTCTCAGGACTTACAGGAATTTGTACATGACATAGATAGCTCAGCAACAAATGTACACTGGCAGTTAACTTGTAATGACCTATCAGGATTGTCAAGAAAAGGAGGTGCATTGCATTCTCTTCATGCTTACGTGAGCACTGAATGAAATTTCATTCATCCAGGACGAATGAAGCAACAGGGTTTTGCTTCTGCGTACGTTTTCGTATGGTGAAATCGGATGACCTTTGATGAATATCGCTCATTCAGCTGACCGCCACTAGAGTGCACTCAGAACTATCTCATTTAGCTTGAAATGGTGACCACCAGGGCTCAAACGTTGGCGATTGTGGGCATTGTTGAGAATAGACTGATATCATATTTTCATCATATGGTTTTTGGTGGGAGGACTTTAAATGATTAGCAAAGAGTTAACCATGCGACGATTGAATAAGCGATCCTGTAATGCAAGATGGTGGCTTAGTCCATGCACAAGCTGTTATACGGTCACTTGAGTAGAGCAAGTTGATCAGTTTCGATTAAACTGTCAACTATAAAACAACTGTTGTCAATTTACTCCCAGTACTTTGCTTTCAGAATGACCTGATGTTTCAAGGTAACGATATTTTGAATGAACGATAAATCATCCGTAGGTCTTTTGTCACCTCACAAGGAAATCACTACCCTTTATCACCTAAATTTACGCTTAGTCAGTCATATTTGTCCACCATCTACTTAATTCGAGACATGTTGTCTAGTCAGATGTATTGGTATCACAGTATTCATTTGAACATAGAGTAACTGAAGAATGAGTGTTCTTCATGTGAACAATCAGTGCAGAGAAGCAGAAGCCACTACGTACAAGCTCGAGACGTTAAGAAAGAGAGCCGTGTATCCATATGTCAAGTGTGAGTTGCCTAATTAACACTAGACATTTGTCTTACCCAGCAGTGTGTGTGTACACATACGGCCTATACTGATAGATGGCTGGAGACCACCAAGTTCGAGAGTGAATCTCAACTGACCTTTTGCTATTCTGTTTTCTTTCATTTGTCACAGCAATCAACAGCTCATGCACTGGCGTCCCGGACGGTGTCATGTGTCCCACTTACAACTTCGTCGCTCCGTTATTGCTTGCTTTCTACTTGTTACTGGCTGGAATCCTGTTGATCAATCTAGTGATCGCCATGTTCAGGTTAGATAAATTTGAGGAAACCGGGTTCTGAAATAACTTGTGGACTTTCCTGAATGCTCAGTAAACGTCTCTATATTATGTTCACATATCTTGAAGTGAAGTAACAGTCTCACGTTTGGTTTCTGGTGGGTTTCATGCTCAGACAACAACCAGGTGACCGTGTTACGGAAGTCCCCAATAAAACACACTCTCCAGGAGGACAAATTTTATAATTGATAGAAATGTTTCCCAAGAGAGAAACACCGTTAAGTTTTAGAAAACCCATTCAACGTAAGTAAGAAAACCACACTTTACAACAGCCGTCAGCAAAATAAGGCAGTTGAGAGTAATATGAGAATATTAACTCAAACTATTGCGACCCTTTTAAGAGAGAATAAGCTTTCGAGTGGCCTGCCTTACGACCTACCTCAACAATATTACGGTCGGTACACAATAATGTAGGATCATATATCGAGGTAAACAATACGGCTACTCGGATGCAGTTGAAATGAGAATCACTTGTCATCGCACGACCATAAAACAGCATGAAAGCGGGAGTACTTCCCAGCTTTCTAATTCCGAAGATCTAAATGTCGATAATCCAAACCCAAGATCACTTGAACAGGAAAACGATATAACAACCACTTTTTATCTACCTGAAAACCAAGTCAAAACTGATGACAAGGAAAATTATATATTGGGAAAGACAATTTATTTAATTACAAAATTGGGGAACCCTAAAGTTATTCAGTCATCGTTAACCTTTTTTGCTCTCCGGTGAAAGTGGCCTCAGCCCACATTGACAAAATTCAAAAACATATCGTTATTACTCGATACGGATATATGTAAGTCTCGAGGCCTGTAGGGCAATCTTTATACGTTCAAGCGAGCACTACAAGGGTTTCGTTAGATGTAGATCACAAGCAAAGCAGCCTCATTGTACAATGAGTGTTATGGTAGAAAATTCAATGAGTTGATAGTATATATTTAACCGCCGGAAATGGATCACGATTAGTGTAATGTATTCCGAACTGAAGATGCTGCAAACTCAAGCTGGTTTTGGTTCAAGCCGACTATCTCATTGTTTCTTCCTACAGGATATAGGCTCACTTCTAACCGAAAAGCCGTCATGTGTATGATTCTGGGAGGCCTGTTCCATTTATGGAGATATCTAATGAGAAAGCATTCCGTGTCTCAGAAAATCACTATCTACTGGAATAGCTTCCGTGAAAGAGTAACGTATGTAAATTACCTATATGATGTCTTTGATTTCCGATACCTGTACTCAAACGTTGACCGTGGGAGATGAACTCACCAGAAGCCGGAATTAATGAATCTTTCACTCAGTACTGCTACGTTTTCCTTTGTCGGGGACTTTTCGAGGCAGTAGTAGAGACTGGATTGTTTCAGCGTGTCCAGAACCATACGAGATAGTGAGTAGGTCGAGTGGTGTCTTGTCTTGTTTATAATCTTGTCAACGTGATTGACATTATAAGCACTCCAGAAGTCAGCCTCACTTGGTCATAGTAATCACGGGATACTTGAATTCATCTATCAATATGGAGTTGGACAAGATACTCCACCAAAATACGGGTCTAAGCAATCTTCACGCGACAACTTGTGCGAGGATGAAGAGTAAGTTTAAAAAGACTGAATGGCCCGGCTTCGTCAAGGATTTAGCAGAATCGCTAACAGCATTCTTCAGTCGTTCTCTGTCAACCGGTCATTTACCGAAAGCTTGGGAACGGTTCACAATTACACCTATTTTCAACTATGGTTGCAGAGATGACTCAGCAAACTACCCAAAATTAACGTTGATTTCAGTGGCCTCTAAAACAACGGGGAGGTTACTAGATGGCTCCCTCCAGTCCAAAGTTAAAGAGCTTCTAGCACGTAATCAAAGAATAGCATGGTTTTCGTAGGAGATATTAGTGCGTCACGAATACGTTGAATGCTCTTGTTGTTTGGACGAATGCTGGTGGTAAAGGATTGGCCATATACCTAATTTGTCCTGCATTTTCAAAGCCTTTGGTAGGGTTAGTTACCTCCACTTGCTGCGGAAACTTAATTGTTACGGCTACGATTAACGCCTACTCATCTGGCTAGAAGATCATCTGATTGAACATAGGTTCAACTTAAAAGTGAATGGACAGCTGTCAGCGGCATCCCGCAAGAATCAGTCTAAGGACCTCTGTAATACATTTCTCTCGCTATTGAACAACCCGGTATAATCAAATCACAAACGATGTTCTATGCACATCACACAAAGCTCGGGCGAGTTTCGCATTATCTAAAAGATACGATAACCTCTCAGAACGATCTGAACTGCCTAACCCAATGAATTACAGAAAATAACTCGCTGTTCAATATTAACAGGTGTAAATCCATGCATATTTACCATGAAAACTGTACTATTGAGTATCTTGGCGACACAAAGCTGTTAGTGTCAACAGGAGAAAGAGATTGAGGAACCACAGCGGCAGACATTTTAAGTTTGTCTGCAAGTTGTACTGTCATAGCCAAAGAAGCACAAACAGTCCTGAACACTCTAGGGCGAATTTGTGAAACCTTCCTTCTCACTTGTCTCCCTCCATAATCCGTCCACATGTGGAAACGAACATACAAGCCTGTCTTCCTTATCTTAAGACAGATTTGACGCTTATTGGAAATGTTTGGAGGTACGGCACTAGAATACTTAAGCAGCTCAGGCAAAACCCCCACTCGGAAAGACTGACAGAATGAAGTCAATTTTCAATGTATTAAAGAGAGATTATGGAAGACCTAAGCGTAACCTACAAAATATCTCATACACCGGGTCAACAACTAACACACCTTCTCCTACTAGATAAGGATGAACGTTTAAGAAGCCATTCATAGAAACCGAAAAATGGAACAGGCGGGTTACTCTGTAGACAGTTAAGATCTGTTCAAATTGGAACGCTTTGCTCAACTTTGTGGTCATGGCTGAGCCAGCTGCTAGTTTTAAAATATCCCTCGATGGGCACATACATGTGGGATAACCTAAACGTTATTCTGGTTTAGTCCCGCTCGTCTGAATGAATGTCCTTTCAGTTTTTGTTGAAGCTGGCAACTCCAGTAGATTTACATTTTATTTATTTTTACTCACTTTTCGTTTACACCTATATATTGTTCAGCACAATTCCTCCCTCACCTTAGACCAACACAGACAAGGATGCGACAGCGATGATCTTTCGTCCTCTTGTAACAACATCTATGATCCTGTCTGTATTTGAACAGTCAGCACGTATGCATTCAGACTGGGGATTTTTGTGGTTTGACTGTCTCG
>LUCH01000516.1:118115-139379 GCA_013368495.1 Paragonimus heterotremus
ACAGAGTCGATGGCTTGAAACGTTAGGTGAGGTGGCGGCTAACCGAGTTCAGTGGGTGAATGTTGTTGTTTGTCCGAGTTGTCTGTGAAGTGAGCGCACTTAATGACGCAGGGCAGTGAAAGCCGTGAGGGAGCTGTCTTGCTGATAACGCCTTACTTTCACTTACAACTCCGTTGTTTGTTTGCAAGGTGTAGGCGCGTTGATGTTGTATGTTTGAATGTAGACGTAGCTATTTTTAGTGACTAGGTCCCCTCTCCTTTCCCTGTCTTTTCTTTTCTGTTCATATACAAGGTTTGCTTTTTATTCTTCTTCATGGTTGTGTGGCAGTTAGGCATCAGTGTGAACCACTGATGTATTGCTGTCTGTGATGATGATGAATCATTATTGCATAGATGCGGGATACCGACAAGCCTATTTGTTTGTGTCACTTCCGGACACACGAATGATGTAAAATATGGTTACCACGTCTTGATAAGACGACTCACTCCAGGCACAGAAATGTAAAGCATTCCTTATTCCGTCCGTATATTTGAAACTTATCATCGTTTCAGAGTATGAAACATACATATTCGGCTGAACGTTTCATCCACGTTGGTGACCGTTCCGATCGTTGCCAGAACGTTTACGTATTAGCAACAGGTTTCAACTTGATGGGTATGTTTTTATGCGTCTTTATCCATTTGTCTTTGACCATTCAACGACACAAACTTTCTAATAATCCCATTTGAACATTACGCACACACAACTGTTATGAGATACAAAGAAACAGATCTTGCAATTGTTCAGCATATCTGTTCCTAAGCTTTGCAGTTTTCTGTGACATAAACGTGCTTCATGGTAGTTTTTGCTTTGCCTTGGAGGGGTCTCGTTGTCTGACGTTTACATTTCCATTCAATTTTTTTGAAGAGCTCTATAATTTAATGTATATTTTTTAGAGCACCGTGTCAACAACTATTGTATGTTTGTAAAATTTTCAAGCTAACGCCGTCTGATATAATACTTTTCGTGAAAACTGTTTTTTCAACTTTAGTGCTTCTCGGGGGAGAACGTAGCAGCAAAACTGATGAAAAGACGATACCGGTGAACGAAAAACCGACAGTTTCAAAAGTAAGCTGGGCTGAACTAGGCCATGCCTGTTTCAGAAAACGTTCGCAAAATCTCAGCCCCAACTTTCCACTTAGATAATCTTCAGGTTGTTTCAATATGGTGATAATGCATGCATCAGGAGCAAATCTTTAATCAGTCTACTTACCTCAATACCCAGGCTGTACTCCCCATTATTCCCAACTACATAATCTCACAGTTCCAGTTGATTTAATGGTCTCTCATGAATCTGTTCCTTTTCTAAATTCCAGATCAGATACCTCTTTTTACTTCTATCTACCCACAATTTGAACTAGCATGATTTTAGAGGACACTTTGACCTATCATTATTGACAGTTACCGTGTGGCTATGCTTCTTCAGCACTGAATCCAGTTGTACGGAACCTCTCTAATGTATGTTTCTCACATTACTAACTAGTCTGAATTGTATGACACATACGCACTGCAGCTTAGAAATAATATGTATGAACAGGCAGCTTCGCGCAGCCGGTGTATACCATGGCATATAAAGCACATAGTTCTCACTCTGAACTCCACCTGTACGTGCGGGTACTGGTTTCTGCATAAGAATCACCTGCATGTCACTGACAGCAATGTGGTAATTTTCATATTAATTCATTCGAGGGCAAATCTAAGCGTTTCTCATGACTTTACTTGACTGAACGCAACATTCGAAGAGTTCCAAAAAAACTGGTTAGAAAATGACCAACGCAGTTAGTATGAATTTGTTTTAGAAAAGTTCTGTTTTGTTCCCGGCTGATAACCAACAGTTTTACTCCTGTGTATTTAGAAGGGTTTCACTTACTACTATGTTTACAGCGTTGACAGGTCCCATTACGCTTTTTCGTTCCGTATTTCCTTTTCTTTTTTCAAAGTGACGAATCTAAATGCGGACGCGTTCATGTTTTTCGAGCCTATGAACACGATCCCAAAGATTTTTCAGCACACTAAAATTCGGTGTCCCAGTAGGCCAGTACAAACAGCTATAATTCTAGAAGAGTTATACGTTGATTTAGTATCTCAAAACCCCTTGTAATCACATCTGTGGTTTTCATTAGGTATCTGCTAACACATATCGTATTTTCTTGAGTTCATGAGTATCAGCACAGTCTCTTATGATATATTAACGAATTGCGCCACTTCAACCAACCATTTACTTACCATGTCTATCCCGGTAGTGATTGTCAAACTTTTGTTCCACGTTAGCCAGCATGTTCAGTTCGATAGAACTCAAGTGAATGCGTTTACCTAGTAGCTATATGAGTAGAACAATGTTTGCAACAGTTTTGCATTCAGTAAATGATTAGTAAGGATTAGTAAGGAGCAAAAAATCTGCCTGTTCACTTTGATCGAGCGTTCGTTCTACCACGTCAGGAGCTAGTTGACGTCGGCTAATTGATGTTAAACGCCCTCGTTCGGTTGTGATCCAACACTGTATGTCCACTACAAGTTGGTAATACAGTAAACTTCAAGCTTCCCAGATCAAATAGATCGACATGATCCCGACAGTAATACATACGTTACGTTTATTTTAGATACTAATATGATCTGTGCTCAACGTACTTTATTCACATAATTGTCAGCCCCCTTGAGCAGACTGGAGTAGAAATGACAACATATAGCCACCAGGATATTGTCATTTCACACGTAAAATTAATGTCGCGAATTTAAGAAGTCAATGACTGTTATCCACCGAATGCGTCTCATTCTTCAAATAAAAACCAGTTACGTGGAAATATTAAGAAGACCTTTGAATATGTTGGCATTCAGACGGGAAAAGCTGGCCATGTTCTGTATGTAAACTACTCAAATCTTGTTTAGCGGTGAGGTCTATTACTAGATAATTGGACTAACATTGGACGAGCATTTCTTTACCCAAAAGTATCCCTGGGTGAACCAAGCCACCCTGACGGGCATGTCAACTGGGTACCTGGGTACCTGTTTGTCGTGTCATCTCTAAAACTCCCTGTCAGATCAGTTGTTTTTACTGTTTTACCAAGCTTGAGGCAATGATAGATGTATGTCAACGAAAAGTCCACATGAACCACAGTCGAAGAGAGCAAAACGTTCATTCGAGTTGGGTCGTTTCAATGAGGCAGATGCAAATTCTCACTAGAATGCCGGTTAAACTGTGTACCGTTAACAAATTGCAAATATGAAGTAGTTTCCTGTAAGGAGTTCCGATATAGAACGGCCACTTAGCACTAATTATTCAGCATAAACAGTAATCTGTGTGATTACACAGTAATCTGTTCATGAAGGTGAAAAAAGCGGCTAGAAAAACTATTGAGTCAAGGAATGCTTAGGAGTTGACTGAGTTCTGTTAGACACGGTAGAAAAACCTATGGGACATCACGAAACTCCTGTCTTCACCAGCTGAGCCAAAAGAAGGTATCCAGACTTCGGACCTCCCATCCAAAATGATTCGGATAACCGTGATAACCTTGTGAATGCTAGAAGTAGCAGCGTAAACAGCCCATTTTGTAGCCGAAAATTGCGTATAATAATACAGAAACTTGCCATGTTCTAACTATTTGCAAACGAAAGTTATTTTTTACAATCCGTTTCGTGAGTGCTTATTGTTTCTTCTGATGCTGAGAGTTTGGAAATCGTCATGAGAAACATAGGCGCAAACATCTGCTTGTTTTCAGTCATGTCGTTAGAAAGAAGGAATCTTTCCAGACAGTCCGCAAAAGATTTAGAATTTGATTGAAAAGACTAACATACATTACTTCAGAAGGAGAACATCAGTATCCGGTTGTTGTACCTCATTCAGTGTCAAAACAGGTTTGTAAAGACACTCAAGCTTTTCTGGCTTACAATCGATCTGACATAAATCACTGAACACCCTGAGTTATTTTAAACGAAAAACCAATCCGAGACACGGGACATCTAATTAGTCGATCTGAGTAGTTGTTACTTTCAATAGTTTACTACTTAACCAAGTGAACAACGGATGGTGTACTGCCAATTTCCGCGGTACTAATTTGTACACCCTTCTGAAGCTTCATCACGGGTTTCAGTATACTCTCAACGGTAGTCACTTCAAAAGCTGCTCGCTATCTGTCTACAAATCTCAGTGAACATCCGTTAACCTGCCACGTAGTTGTAAATTATCGTAGTTCGTCGGTTAAGTATTTAAAGAACTAATGTGTCTAACGCCTGTAAACAACGTTCTAGTTAACGCTGGCTTGATACTCATTAGTCTGAAGCTTGTAAATTGAGTGTGCTGCATCCTCCAAGTTTCCATTTGACACGTAGACTTTTTGTTGATCCATATTCCCCTCGACCGACAGAATTGTCTAGAAGCGGTAAGTAGTGCATCCATTCTAGTTCATTCGTGACTTTCAAACTACAATTACAGTTACAATTACCATGTCGTAGATCCTTTGTAGAGATCGCGTAAACATCAAAATGTTCAGTGCAAAAATTTCTAAACTAACTCGCCCTCCTATCACCCACATGAAAAATAAGCAGGTGCCGATCTCATCAAGTGGCCCCGGCAACTCCATATACTTGCTGATGGGGCTGTTTCTGAGGATTTAAACTGGTATTCTCTATGGGTAGTAATCAAGACGATCTGGATAGATCGATGGGAATTTTTGCCTCAGTGTTCTCAATCTCAACCAGATTTCAAAAATCCTATCGTTTCGTGCAATGGAACGTTGATTACCAGTCAGTGAAAGCTTATTGAACATAGGACTTTGTATGCTAACTGACTTTGCCTAGATCCTCAGTTAAGCCAAACGAGTCTATGACAGTATTTATTCTAAATTTCCGTTCTTCTGATGTCGGGAACTACTAACCACCGATCTAATTTGTGTTTTTGGGCATTGTTGACAGAGGAAGTCGGTTTGAGCTACACTCCAAGTATGCGTTCTGGGTAAACCATATATTGCAGCTTTGAGGAACCGCTGAGTTTTAAGGATTTAAAAATGGAGGATTAATAAACAAGGTGTCGAAATATTCGACCTTACATATCTGTCAATGTTTCAACTTTACCGACAAACTGGGAGTTGCTCACATCTTTCAATGTGGAAAGTATTTTCCAAGTATATTTCATTTTTTCACCGAATCTTGCAAATGGTTTCAGCATGCTAACGTCCTCAGTCGTCCGTTCCCTCAGAGGTTCGAGATGATAAGTTACGAGAGTATATCTCTCTCACGAAAGTACTACAAAAAACTCAGGGGAGATAGTGGTCAGCTTTGTGTTAAACGAGGTTAGATTGTCCAAATCAGTACACTAAAAACCTGATAACTGGTCGGAAAGATTCTCAACCCAAACCCTTGCTGATATGCGGTCTAACATATTTTAGTGAACTACTTGTCGATTACATATTGTAGACTGTTTTGGGGACAACTGCGTTTGCGTAGTCAGTTTGCCGTCAGCTTGAGAAGATGGAAAAATAGTAAAGTTCATTAAGTTGTTATTATGACTGAAGTATATGAATGAAACGGGCGGTCATGTCCGACTGTCCGTAAGTAGTGATTAGTAGAAACAGCAGTGTAGGTTGGCTATCATCTGAACGGCAAAAGTGAACAGCTTATGCTGCTGATTCAGTATGGTCATTTGTCTGGGAGACTTGAAACACTGAACCGCTATATCAGAGCAAGGAAAATATACATATATTGCGATACGTTGGCATTTTGTTTACGCCCATCAGTTGGAGTGCAAAAAACGCCACTTATGTCCTCCATGCAAGTAGGGAAATACAAGGACTACACACTGTTGAAAGCATATCAAGCATTATCTAATCAAGATCGTGGTAACCCGATAAGTCGTCACAACCACTTTGTGGACCTGATGTCAACTGGTAAAATCGGATAAACATCGTTCCGCAGAAAGTCAGAAATTTTCGGTTCTGATTTGGCCACAGTATCTTGAATGAGTTTAATGACATGTTGTCATGATCCGTTTGGCAATCGATGGTGTTCGATTTCCACCATGTAACATGATACATACAGCCCAAATGCGTTAAAATAAACACGCTCGTAGTACTTCAATCCTGGCATGAAAAAACATCTTGTTTGCTGTTAATGTCTTTGCTAACATCCTGCATAGGGTGCGTAATGGATTTTAACTGTGACTGCAATATTATCTTTCTGGTTTTTCTTTGAGAATCAGTTGTCAGACCTCAACCAACTGCATGACTCCAACTTGACACAAACCACCGCATATATGTTTGTAATCAGTGTATAACGTTTGAATGGCCACAGAATATCTTACTGTATAAGACAAAGATATAGTAACAGTTTATCGACAGAGTGTGTTTATCGCACATGCAATAATGCAAATCTTGAGTCGATTACAAAAGGTTGTAAGGATTATTAACAGCATGAGACCATGAATAGAAAATAAGACGATATTTTTGTAATTATGCATAAGAGATAGGTGGAGATTGTGTTGCTTCCACACAGTACAAGATAACACAACACACTTAATTTCATCATCTTAGAAACCTTGAATTTTCAATCTTGTCGGACGAACACCCCTCTATCTGACCACTCACACTGCCAAGACAATAAGGCATTGGTCCTATGATATGGCCTACTGAGTAGCAGATGGTAATGATTTTAGTGAGAAACGTTGGATTCATTCGAAAATAACAATTGAAATCATGAGAACAGAGGTCCAACAAGCAAGGCTTGTTTTCTGGATTTGATCATCTGGCTAATTACAACATAAAGATGGGTAGAAAAATTGGTCAATGTAGTTTATGGACTGCGTGTTTGCTAGCAATTATACAAACACTGTTCCTAATTCTCAGTTTCATTGATTGTGAGCCAACAGATATTAAAAGTCGCACGAACTTGCAATGAGCACAATAAAATATTAATGGCCTCAGTAACAGTCAACATTCGGCATCTCACCATTTTTGGTCAATTCCTAGATAGTGTAGGTTTAAACTTTAGCATAAAACCTATTAAGATCCACTGTTGAAATCGTCTTGATTCGAACAGAGCAATAAAATATAATGAAGGCTTACTCAGAACAGACCGGTTATGTAAATTTATCGTTAATAATTAAAAAGCTATACAACTCACAAACAAGTGGAACCAGCGTCGAAATCAACCTCTTAACAGTATGCTTCTCACAAAGCAGTAACGTAAACAATCAAGTTGAGCGGTGTGAAAACGAACAACCCGGAGTTCATCATACCCATAAGAAAGTCAGTGGGTAGAGTATGCTCATATCTGGGTTCGCGCATAACACTGAAGAAACGACTGTTATACATAGGATAGTCTATCGGCATTTCACCAACCAGTGGGTGTTCGAGCCTTTGGATCACATGTCTGTCACCACGTTACTCATGTAGATGGCACTAGACCGAATTAGTTCCCACTGATTTTGTCCAAAATCAACAGAATTTTCAGAACAGAATGGTTGGTTCGGTAGACTATACCTCGTGTGAATTACTAACACTGTGCAGCGCTAACTGTGCGCGATATCTTGCGTTAGTCCTTTTTGCGGCGAAAATATACGTTTGGAGCAACTTCTCAACAGATATCTGTTGGATCAAATCAACAGTCACCAATTCCTTCGGTTCTTACTGTGCCATATGTGTGACTACTGCTGCTCATTCACTATAAAACCACCGTAGTATGAAACAAACATCATGATCATCTACAATAAATAGACATCATGAATGAAAGATACGAGGTTCAATTTCCTCCTGAGAAAATCGCCAAGATGTGCTACACACAGTGATCATACTTTTGTGCTGCATTACACAAACAAGATTTCTAACATACTCTTCCTAAGGCTGACAAATCAAAACTGTTTCCTGTGGTCAGCATTGTGAACAATAAATTGGTGAGTTACAGATTCTAAGCTATCATCCGTTGATCGTAGGCAGTTTGTTAAAATATAACCGAACAAAATCAAGGTGAACGAGTTCTAATGTAAGGTCTACTTTCGATTTCAGAACGATAAACCTACTGCTCAAAATCCACTGCTGATATCAAGTAACCAAGTTCAACCGTCAGTGGAAACCGTCGAGTCAAATATGGTCATGAAAAAATCGGATCAACACCATCAGCATTTGGACGTTTTCCCAGTATCTGAACGTTTGAACTTATTAGAAAATTCTATGGAACGATTGATTAATCGTATGGACAAACCCCGTGAAGACAGAGATGCACAGAATGAAGGTCATGACGGATAAAACTGAAATCTCGCATAGCTTTTACATTATCAGACATGAGCGTTGGAAATTCAGTGTGTTCTCATGAAAAACATATTACTAAGCTTTTAAAATTTTGAAGGAATATTCCACCGTACACTCTTGTTGACTAATTCCTTTGTTTGCGATCACCTTCAGTAAGCGTTGTTGATGCTTATTTTCTTCACAACTGTTGAAGAACTCAAATTCAAGAAAAGGAGAGGATGATCAGTCCTTTACTACTGAAACTTTCTATTAAACTTTAAACTGCCGGTACGAGAATGACTAGAATTTGCAAACATTCCATCAGACCTCAGCTCAAAGCGACAATGGTTAGCACCAGAACTTGGAAAATTGTGCAGAGGAAACGGACTGAGTCACTGAAGTAAACAAAATCCGTAGAAGTTTATCATAGCAGGCACACTCGACGATAGAGCAAGGCTGTTGACTGCGCAGTGTCAATACAATGCGGTCATAACTAGGTCATGGACTTATAGTTTGAATACGTACATACGCAAGGCTAAAACAGACAGGGCTCAAAAGATGTCCCCATTTCCCCAGTTGTGTGTGCTTACTTCGTGAATAACTCAGTCAACCAACAACAGTGTTCACAGCACTGAACTGCGTCATCCACCACCAATGTTAAAGCTGCTGGCTATAGAATAGTTCGGCTAGAACAACCGGTTGTGAAAGTCAAATGCATACCGTACTTCCCAAGTAACCAGTAGGTACTTTTAGTTCCGCCTGCCAAATAATCAGTTAGCCGTTGGATATCTGCAGCCAATCACCTAATGATTGGAAGGGAATTTATGATGTAGTAAACGCCACAGACTTCTGCTGCTCACCAGTCAGCTTCCAAATTGGGTAGCACAGTGAGCAGCTTCCAGAAATTCATTTTCTAGTTTTAAAAAATCACAATGTCAGTTTCCATTATGCAAACCTCATTCTAGCTGATTTAAAAAGACTGAAGAAAAACCAGTCACCAGCAGTTATATCTCAATCTGTATCATCCTGCACGTCATCAACTTTTGTATTCTGTTAACATCGTATTGGATTACGAACTTATGTCTACATTCGTCGTCTTGTTCAGTAGCCGAGCGGGCAACTTAAAATAAGATGTGGATAGAGTAAGACCAGATAAGAGAACCTTATGGACAGATCCGACCAAGTGAATTTCAACATTGATCAGTATGTTTACTTGACCAGTGATAAATACAATACGATCATCCCTCTCTCAAAAACACACAAATACGAAGAAAATAGTTTTCTACGGTCCCGAACCTTCCGTCAAACCCCCATAGGAAAGAAACATTAAAGTTATGACTGCGTCTTTCCCACTGCAGCCAATGTATAAGATACATTTTGTCAAACGAAATATTATATGCAAACCAGATGCTTCAGCATGAGCTTATAAGCTGATTTTGTCAACCTCATTACGCGAACATCTGCTGTCACCACTAACTGAACGAAAGTATTATAGACCATTATTCAATAACCGTAAACAGTTCACAAATGTAACCAACCAGGAGAAGTGATCATGATTACCTCTTACGGTCGATGGGATTCTCATGTCGGTATTCATTTGGAAAGTATACATTTGGTGGAAACTTTCTAAAAGGCTTCCGAAGTCTTCGGAGACTTCCGAAATCGAGATGAATAATGTCGGTTTCATTTTTCCAAAATACGGCATATGTTGCCTTGGAAACTGAAGCACGAGTGTCACTTTACAGACAATCCTTCCAAAGAGAGTATATCTGTTCACACTCTGTTTGGGATTCCTGTGAATGCATCATATTTGCTACGGAAAAAAAGAAATGTCGGTTAGTTATCAGCCCCCTATCTTCTTAACCTGTCACCCAATAGTCAGCAAAAGCGGACACATCTAGCGAAGGTGACCACACATTTCTTAATAATGCATTTCTGCTAGCTATTAAATCGGCGAATAAAAGTCCGTTCGACTTGTCGCATCTTTGGCTTAGAAAATTCGAGGTTACTGATAACAGGTGTAGCTAGAAAAGCATACTGTTTGAGAAAAGTGAGAATGAATTTATCAATTTAGTAGGCAAGAGTCAATGAAAAACACCACTTCCAAAGTAACGGATCAGAACGTGCATAAGTGTCCTCAAAGATAATGAACGTTGGAGAATTGAAAGGATTGAAAAATCTGACATTTTTCGACAATCGACATCGTAGCAAATTTGGTGACAGCTTACATCCTTGGACCGATAAATGAGCGTGGTAGTAATCCCTGCTGTGCCTGTTCACCTTGTACATGCAACGTACAATCAAATGAGCACTGGTGAATAGGTTAAATGACTGAGACCAGTTAGTTGATTCTGATCGGATGTAAACAGTAGCAGGGCTCACTCGCGTGACAATTCGTGCGTATACGATGCACCACGGTGCACGCTGCAGAAAGTTATTGCTTTTCACACATCCTTCGTGTTGGTAAGCTTTCCGCATGACTAACCAAAATATCCACGGTTTGATAGAAAGTGAACAACAAAACCTATACATTGAACATCACCCACAATTGATCGCAACAGTCGCATTTCCACAGAACAGCCAGTCAGCCCCTTCCAAAAAGAAGCACCAGACACCAATGAAAGAAAAACTCGAGTCTAGTGCTTCTTTTCGAAAGGGGCCGACTGGATGGTATGTGGGAATGCGACACCTAAGATCAGTTGTGAGTGACGTTCAATATATATGGAAACCAGAATCTCCATTACGCATCAGTAAACAAAATTTATCATGAAAAGACAGTCTTCATTGTGCCTGACTTTATTAGTCGGTAGCACTGAATTACACGACCGTCCTAACCAGATGACGACTAGCTCAAACCAGTAACAGTGTTATTCATGCAGACGAACTCACCTGTTGATATTAATCAACAAGTGGTTCATATACAGCCCAGCTCATCGTTACCCTGTACTGTGGACATGTCCCTATCATTGAAAATTCTCAGCGGTTGTTGTTTCACCAAACTTCCTATGTCAAAGTCGTCAAAGTCCGTCTCACACATTTCAAACATCAACTGTTTTGGCGATCATTATTGATGAGCTTATAGAGTTCTATAAAAGTGTGCTAAATCGTCTAAGTGCTCAAGTGAACTAAGCAACCGGTTGTGAAAAGAAGCCACAGTGATAATTGCGTTGTTTCATTCCGAATTAGTGAATATTCAACCAGCGCACATGTAAGCATATAAGGAAGGACAGCCGTGCCTTGTTCGCCAGGTCTGAGGTCACCAAATGATGACAACTGCTTTTGTTCGTTTTCCTCTCAAAAGTGTACGCTTCGTAGATGTACAAGTAAGCAACCGCTAGCATAGATTCTAGAGATGTCCGAACTACTGTAGTTGAGACGCTCATATTTTGAGCAACTCCCCCAAACTACTCGTGAGTAACAAAATTGTTTGTTGAAGATACTTCAGAATGTTTAGAAGGCCTGCAGTGGATGATGTTTTCCGAATTAACTGTACGTAACCATATGCTGCAAAGAAGTCAAGCAACAATACGGTCATGGATTGTGTTATCCTTCAACACTTAATTGGGCAAAATTAAAAGGCCAGGCTTAACAAGATAGGAGCGTGCAACCACTCACATTGTTAAGTGGAAACGAGCCTGACATGACGTTGTACCACCGTCAGTACTGAGACTCTTTTCAGAGTTGTTGGCCTTTCCTTTCTTTCAGTTACGAATTTATCTATCCGTATATTTAGTTATTTCTTAAGCTGATTTGTCCTGTACAGCTACCAAGATCTGTTGCAGCGCAAACTACTATACCCATGAGCAGGGCTCTGACCAGCACAGCCATGTACATATATTTGCAATGAGAGGTGATTCTGATCACGTGGTGCCAATAGATGACTGACAACTAAACGTATGTGAGCTGCGTACTGGTCCGAACCCGGCAGCTGTTATTATCTATTTTCGCTCCAGATTTTCTGTGTTGTTCGAGATAAACGCAAACATACCGTGCCTTTTTTCTATTTATTACATCACCTGATGGCATAGCTCAATGATCAAACTTCTACGGCCACCGGTGACGTAACCAGGACGTGGACTTTACTGGCATTACAGGAGGGGAACAAAATCGTTGCGCGCTCTGAATATCTTTCAGAAAGAATGGGATATTTTGCACAGCGTTTTAAATTCGGAATTGACAAACATGCTTTAACAAATTCTAATGACTCAGAGTTGGTCGGCCGGTATCTGGAGCAACTCAGATGGTAGATGTTGATGTAGTTGCACAGTTTATAAGGTGCTAGTTTTGCATACCGCGGTTCAGAATAAGTATGAGTGGCGAGGTAAATTCCTTGTTCAAATGGGGGAATTCCACTACAGAGATATAACTAAGGCAGTTAACCATATGGATAAACATTCGTAACCAGGTTTACTGCCGACAGCGTAATGAAAGATTTTGATAGAGAATAGGCTGCTCTTCGATAACTCACATAAAACTGGTCCATAGCTGCATTTTCTTGCCACCCTCAAACCATTTTCCGTGCTTGTTATTACTAGTGTCATTAAATGAAACGTGGACACCTTGCAACATCATCACTATTTGCCTTGATAAATTTATTGATTTCAATTTTTGAGGGGTCGATCGCGTAATTAGTCCGCTGGTAACCAACAAAGAATGAGCTGTCAGGTATATTTTTATAGAATTTTAGAGAATGACATAAAAATGATCTAGTTGGTGAAAATATACGAACCGGTTAAAACAACTCATGACCCAACAATCCGAAACCCGTGAATTTGCTACTGGAAGCCCCGCATCTTCCATTGCCGGACACCTCATGATAACAGGTCACCAGGTTGACTTACCTAAACTATTCAAAATATTTCTACATCAAAAAAACCGAAGCTACTGGCCTTTAGCGAAGCCATGTTGATTTGAGCTCACCAGCCGGCGCTATGTGCACAAAAGTGGGTAAAGCAACGTATGGTGTTGCCGTGGTAGTGATCACACAATACGTGGTGTGATTGTATGCCTGTCCATACCCCGCCTATCTCTAATTGTCTGTCATGTATAACTCGCATTTTTTACGTTTGCGACTGGTGAAAGTGAACGAAATGTTAGCATGTCGCAACGTATGTCTTCTTGCTGCATTGATGAAGTTACTAAAGAGAACCCAGTGTTTCAAGTTAACGATGATGTTAACATATCGCAACATATGTCTTCTTTCTGCATTCAGGAAGCTTGCGAGACTGCCCAAGCTTTCTCGTTATGTTCTCACAATATGATAGTAAAAACCACGTGATGATCGATTCTGAAGGGAGATATCTACTGATCCCAACTCACCAGTCTTTGCATTTTGTCGCCGAGCTGGCAGACATTTGCCTCACAAGTTCGACTCTTTTTTGTCATTCACCCGTTTCTCTCAGGCTGTATGTGATGGCACCTGTTGCTCTGATGATTAATGCTTTATCGTGAGTACCACCAATAGTTGGCCATGTGGTGATCTGCACAACTGTCAAAACCATCACATAGCAACCAGTCTGCAAACAGACTACATTGACAATACTGACAAACCCGACAATTACAAATATCTACAACACTTTGGCCGACACACTTGACACAGTTATGATTACCTGTATCCACTCTGTTGCATGACATCAAACATTTTGACAGTTTTATTAACCACTGTGTAAAGCAAGTGAAAAAGTCCCTTAACTCCTTCAGGAGCTATTGCGGATATTTGTTAAATCGTTAGCAAAACACAAAATTTTGTTCGATTTCCGCCTAGGGGAATAAAAAACTGAACGACTGGGAAATGTAATACTGCTCATTATTTAGACTTCGCCATTTAGTGCTTGTATAAACAAAGAGCTGAAGAATTCAATCATGCCAATTCAGACCAAATCCTATTTTCGAATCCCATTCCATTTTAATTACGAACCCGTGATTTGTGCTAATTAGCCGGGCACGGCGTGTTGTTTCTGTCAGCGTAACTAGAAATATGGTGAGAAAACATATGTGTTTCTTTGCGCGCTGGTTAATATTGACTAGGGTAAAAGTGTAACGTGTTTTCTGTAGGATGTCAATCCATGACTTGTTAGAAATACGTAAACAGTATGTGCCGAGGCGACCAATGTTGACGCAGTATCGACACTTCTATTTCAGTAGAAGCTAGCTAAGACTTAAGTGTCCTCGGGGGAAGCACGTTGCTGCGGGCTTTTCTTCAGTTTTGTTTGGCAATTACAGTCCCGCACACAATGCGAACATTTGTGGCTTTCTGTGCCAAGTTGGTTCTTCAGTGACGTTATTATTGTGAATGACTCAAACTCTAATCATACCAGAGAAATCATTTCCGTTGAATTATAGAAATTTCGACTCGCCGAAAAATAATACCCTGAACCGTCAAAATGATACCGGGACAACTTGGAGCAGAAAAACTGCTGTAACAAGATGTTGATTTTGAACTGAATATGTTGAGCTACCAAATCGGCGGTCCGTGGAATTCAAAGGTTTACGCATGTACATTTGCGGGAAAGTTCACCAATTCAATCGGCACAGTGACAATTAGGCTGGAAATGTTTGAGATATGATCACCTCTTACCTAGCAGTAGAAATTTAATCATGTGGTTTCACGGATAAAAGAAATCATCAACTATTAACCACAAAGATTTATAGGTAGAGATACGATCGGACAACTCTGTCTGCCTCAGCTGGAAAGATGGCTGCTTAGATCGAATAAACTGGTGGGTAACCGAACTAATAATCAGACCGATATAATCATAGTTGGTGTGTAGACAAGAATCATTCTCGGAATGTACGTGCGTAAGTATACGCGTGAAAGAAGATAAAAACCATTGAAGAATGAGCGTCTTTTTTGATACATATTGGAGTAAATGATCCTTTGCACGCAAATTGAGTCGCGGACACGTTCAGCGGGAACGCTGTGATTAAAACAAGTCGGCAAATAAACCTCATGTAATCCGTCATAAAGGAGTTAAATTCGTGGGCTGATTAATATGACCGTAAGGGAATGAATACAACCACAATGTCGATCGGCCAACCCCATCTAAGAATTGCTGTGAATGTTCCTCTTGTGACTGTAACCGCCCATAAATGACCATGTTTGTGTTTATTAAATGCGTGCATCAGATCAGCTGCATTTATTGTGATCAAGTCGGCCGGGTGATTTTATTCACTTATAACACCACAGATCAGCCAGAACCGCAAAAGCGCTCTTTGAACATCGCATATTCACTCAAGCCAATCATTTTAACTGGAACGTCTGGAACGCATTAGGCTAATCAAACCGCAAGGGGACAATGTCGAAGCAGTTTACGGCAAAGGTGCTTGTGTAAGCAGTCATTATTTGGTCAAGCAGTTTTGAAAGTCCAGTTTCAGCATTCAAAAAAAGGTAATTATCATAGAGAGAACGAATTCAACATGAAACAAAATGTCACGATACAGAGTCTCACTAGTCTCGATGACATCCAATGTAGTAAAAAGAAGAATGAACAAGACACAGTGCGTCTGACAGAACATCAAGTGAACAGCTCTCTCAAGCAACGATTGTTATCAGGTTATCAACTGTACACGTTCATGCAATATCAAACAGGTGCTTAGTGGACAAGAATACAAGTGACCCCTGTAAATCTCATCTGTTTCGATGAAGGAATAATTTCCTTTTAAGAGAAAACAGTGTCCATTCTGTTGCACCTCGGCGGGGTTTTATTGCGCTCTTCTCACTTCAAAAGCATCCAGACGTCATTTATCACTATCGGCCTCAGAACAGATTAAAAAACCAAACACAATTTGATTGTTTTCACATACTTTTATTCTCGCATACCTGCAGTCCAAACCATGTGCAACGTAATGAGAAGTACACAAAGTGAGCGACATTACTGTTTTCGTTCCTTAAAAACATTTGTCGCTTTATCATGTTTTTGTTTTCAAGCAACTGCGTGTATCTAATTTTATGTTAGTAAAAATAAAATACATGTTTAAAAAAATCAAGCAAACTATGTCATGCAAACTGAGTAGTTTGATGGACCAGTACACCCCAGGCGATCCTGACCTGAATCCACACAAGCTAGAGCCTGGAGATGCATTGTTTCAGTACTTGACTCTTGTATAAGCGCCAGTCGCGAAAAGTTGACAATTTGGACTCAAGCACATTGTCGTCCGGGAATGGCTGCACCTAGAACAATAGGACAAAAGGACATTTAACTGTTTCATATATAGACAAATGAATTACGGATAATTAGTGAACGATCTGATTATTGTAATTCGAAAATTACCATCAATTTATATTTAGCATTATCAGCACGAATAGCTTGGTGTACAAGTTGAAAAACTTATGACCAAACTAGTGCGTAGCTTTTATCCCCGTTATTACCTCTCTGTTATCAAGCAATTTTCTCTCCAGAGTTCTCAGGGTGAGGAAGTTACCAACTAAGGTAGGGAATATTCCACTCAAAACGTGGGTCATTTGGGTACTGATAATCTCAACAATGCATGAGATAGTGATCGAAGATTAGATCACAGAGTGTTGCCAAGTAAGTCAGTTTTCTATGGAAACATTTGAATGCCGAAATAGCTAAGGGGACAGGATCTCCTGGGACGTAGTTAGAAGTTGCGGATTCTTAGAAATAGGTCGTGGAAAGACAACGTCAGTCAGAGAAGACAGATAATTGCTGTGCACATAAATGTGTATGAATCTTCACCGTTCAGTTAGTGGCACCCAGATGAACAATTCTGCTGCCGATTGAATGACTGTCTTATAATGGACTTGGCTCTGTTACTCCGCATCGGGCGTGAATACATGTCATATTAAAATAGACAGCTGGAATACCAACCCTCCAATGGCCGAGTGATTTATAAGGTCTGAATCCCATTCCGAACGAACGTAGAGTGGTTTCGAGTGAATAGTTTAGGAAACTGCTATTCAAGCTGGTGAACCAGAGGCCATTGACTTAACAACACAGAGCCATAGACTGACCATCTTCATAAGCAACTTGGTTGGTGGCTAGGCGTGAAAATTTGGTGGCACAGTAGATTCATCATTCCGTATAATTATGGTAACTGTCTTTCACTCTGTTTGACTACTGATAGGCACATGCGATGTGGAAATGATAGAAACATTCTAAAAATCTTATGATACTAGGGATTGACATTACGTCAGTTGGCAGCCGTACTGCATAAACACAAGGCGCATTGAATTAATACGTCATGGACACAGAATCAGTTACTGCATTATAGGTATAGCTGTGTCCAACTAAATTCTTGTTTTACGAGGCAAACTGAAGTCCTGCAATTGGTCTTATTTCAAAATGGAGGGAGTATGACTCGATGCTTGCGCGGTCGTCGTCTAAAAACTCTTCGGGTCAGTCTTGAATAACTCATCCACCAAGTTCAAAAACCACGTTCTATGGAAAGAGAACATTTAGATGACACTCTTCATGTACGATATAGTGAAAATATTTCTATATTCACAATTACTCACATCAAGTCAAAAGATCTGTTTAACAAAAGCCACTGTTCACATTCAGGCAAGAACCGCACATTGGAAAACTAGAGTAATTCGCAAAATGTCTTTAATGGAGACCGGCTTGAAAGAAAGGATAGAAGAATCTGACTGACACATGATCTACGGACAGAATATGAGAATTGACAATTATTGTCACTTTTGCAACTTTACTGTGCTTCCGCGAAAACAACCAATTTGTCTACCATTTGACAGAGAAAGACTGAGTCACCTTAACCAAAAAGATAAAACTCAATCAATCAAGTTATTTATTACCGACGTTTTGTAAGAATAAACGTCACATGTTCACCTAGAAATTACATGTCGCTAAGGTGCGCAATAAATGATCGCATCTGAACCACTGCATAAAATGCACGGGCAGCCCACTTGGATGAACCAGAATGTTCATTTCAAACGTTCTGCACCAACATCGATCAAACGTTGTCTCCCTTGTTCCCTCTTTAGTAGGATTCGGGGACTGCTCGCCCGAGACAATCGAGGAAGAACCAACGTTTATCTACCAAACACTGGTGCACAACAGCCACCCCATGAGCTTCATCTTGAAATACTCTACAGATAGGTCAAAACGGTTAACAACAGAAACGCTGTCCAGCATACCCGTGTAAATAACATTGTCATACAAGAGTGGAGATGTAACCAATCTCAACCAACGTAGACTAAAGTGTACCGGTAGAGCTACGTACAATGCGGCCGAATTAAGGTGAACCAACCAGATGATAGACTGACATGCAGAGTGTGGGAAGACCCAAGCAACTCACTCGCCACATCCAACATTACTTATGAATTCACTTGTATTTGTGGGGTCAAATACATCGGCCGAACGATGAGAACGCTTGGGACACCTGTCTCGGAGCACATTCCAAAGTGGCTAGCGAACAACGAAACAAGAACTGCCAAATCAATCACAGGACGTTTTGAAAAAACAGGACAGGAAATTCAAATGCAGAAGGCTTTTCGTGTATTGTATCGCCCAACCAATGAGCATACTCTACCTTTTGCTCAGGCTGTTGCGATACGTCGTTATAAGCCCCCTCTTTAAGTAATGTAGACGTCGTCTCGCCCTCTCACGCGGCTCATCACGCGACAAGCCTAAGACTAAGTGACGCTCACTGTCCCAACCTGTGCAAACACACCCACACATCCATCGGCCCGAAAACCTTCTTTCACGTCGGAACGCACGCACGCACGCGCACGCGGTCACCACCTGCACACTCAGCCAATTGGGACACTCCAACTGGATGTGATTCAGTGCGGTCAATACTCAGGCACGCGTGACGCGGTTGGACCCGGATCGGAACAAGGACAACACAACTGAACAGGACAGGACACGGTCCGGACGAGCGCCACTGTATTAAGCTTGTGCACCGATCCATCAATAAAGATCCAAACTAATTGATTTAACTTTCTCATTGACTATCGTTGAGATATCGTTATTTGTTAGTGGGTACTCAAGCTATCACGGTTAAGAGTTCCACTACAGTAAACAGGCAAATGGTAGTTAACCTATCTCCACCACAGAGTTTGAAACAGTGAGATTATACTATTAGTGAACCGTTTGTTATGGTTGTTTGAATGCTTCAGTTGTGCTGTTTACATAGGTTCACTTCTTTCTCTCGTCTTAGACTGCCTACTGGCTTCCGTTTATTTTGGCATACCTCACTGTTAGATCAACATTGCCTGTATCGGTAGATCGTTACTCGGTCTGCTTAAAATTTGAAATATTTTGCTGTTAATCCATGACGGCCCATTCGTATGTAACTAGTTCTGTGTGTGATTCTCGTTGTAGCTAATGACCCATTGCGTTTTTGACAGCTCTGTTTCTCCGCTTTAAAATAATGCAGATCCCCAAAATGGTATAGAAATCAGCAGTATCCTTCAACTGACCTATGTGAAACTGACCTTTCTGAAACTGTAAGATGTAACAAGCCTTCGCCTAAAGTTCTAGTTTGCAATTAATGCAATTAATTATTCAGATGTTTTTTCTGTGTCCTCGCAAAAATGATTCTTAAGTGAGGATACTAGAAGCGAGAACATGCCGCCGGAATAGAGTTCATCCTGGCCAGAGTAGACGACATTTGTGCAGCGCTTCATGACATGATTGACCTAGGATCGTAGGGCAAGATCAAGGCTTCGACGCGTTTGAGTTACGTAACCAAACGCCTCTAAATTAGTTCTGTCGCTTGTACAGCAGACAGCCTAACAACGTCGGCTCTATGTATGAACAGTTCCGTCGACTTTGATCAACCGCGACCGTCAGAGTGTGCGAAACAGTAGCAGCTTGCTCAATTTGTTTGAACCCAGAATGTATCATTGCTGAGCTCTGAGAGGTAACTGGTATGAAAGACTTTAACCCAGACCAACTCAAGGTTAACTCGGACAATAACTCCTAAAGCGGCTTCATCTCGCTATCCCGTATATTCACTGCGGAAGTATCTGCTCGCATTACATTATTTCCATCGTGATATTCTGAACCAACGTGAACACGAATTTGAGTGGTACTAACTGGGAAACCCCGGTTTACCAAACGAATTTTAGCAATCCGCCGTTAAAGCCATCTAGCTTTTAGTATTTCTGTTGTGGATACAGAAAGCGCAGACTACTGATCAATAATGCATTAATATACCTACCTCCCAGTTGGTTTGGCCACTTATTCACTTAGCACATTGTTGTAAGCTGAGTCAACCAGTCTACCTCAGTTTGCTGGTGTCCACGTTCAACATTCTTGCATTCATTTTATGACATTAAAATGCTGTCAGTAAACTCAAATATGACTAGGTAATTCGTTTATCGTTTTAATCTCCTGCGTTGATAATAATCGGCGACATCTGTGTTTGCTAGTCTACTTGTAGGTGACCTCAGACTAATTCAAGAGTGCCATTCCAGCCTGAGTGATATTCCTTTGCTTAAAAAATAAACCCCCAATTATTTTCCAAACGGTTTGTAGTGCCTAACAATTTCCTACATGTAGGAAGTCAATTTGTTTGCTTCGAAACACGCGGTACTTATTTGAAACATCTAACACTGAGCTCGTCAATCGTTTTAATCGGCGTTTGACGGGAGTCCGCAAACGGGTTACTCATAATTAAATTGCATATAAGTACACATATATTTATGTATACAGCATCATTATCATTGTCCCATCCATGGACTTTCGACAAACAATTTATCTATCTACAAATTCGTTATCATTTTTCTGTCCAGTCGAAGTTGACGGTTCCGCTTCCAGACAGACTTTTCGGACAGCCCGAGGAGCGCGAACCGCGGTGGCTTTAGAGTTCTTCACTGGTAGATCTTCTTGCCTCAGAAAACAGGTGAGTTCGGTCCCACGTATGACAATGGAAATCTGTACCGTTGAACCCAGAGTTGGTATGCAGACTCACCACATCTGAACCCCAAACAGGTTCGCTTTTCTTTAGTGTTCGGTTTACACAACCAGCTCGTGAGAATACATATCGCGAACATATGCGGCTGCTCAGTTGCGCTTATTTCAAACCA